>CM061142.1:219167389-219201511 GCA_030789695.1 Scilla litardierei | reverse complement strand
GTGTAATGGATCGGGTTGGTTTGCACCGCTCGACCTGCTCGTTAAGCAGGAGAAGACCCGCTCTTAAGGTGGGGCTGGGTCAGGTTGGGAGCTGCACCCGACCCGCACAAACCCGCATGCAAAAGTAGGGGAGGGGAAATGCTGACATCAGCGCTCCCGCTTCACGCGTGTTTTGGCAGAAATGTCAAATTATTTCTTTTCCAAAAGTGCGTTTTGGCCTTTCCAACATTGTAGAAAATCCCTCCAAGCTCAGAAAAATTTGGAAAAATAGCCAATAAATCAAGAAAAATCCCATGAGTACCAAAAAATAAGAGAAGACAAAAAATCCAATAAAATGGTGTTTTGCATATAATTGAGTAATAGGCTCTAAAATTAACTGATATTACAAAAATATATATTACAGACCGAATGAATATGATATATGCACAAAATGCCATCTAATGAGTGGTAAAACATGCAATATTCTCCTAGAATCATCCTCTTCCTAGGAATTTCCAATACAACAAACTCAACCTCACCAAGTGAGGACCTCAATGTAATGCCCTGCTAAGCTACTGCACAAGTACTAGGGGGTGAATAGTACTTTAAAATAATTAAGAGGCTAATTCCTAATTACCGTGCAAACTCTACCAATTAATGCGGAAATTCGGAATAGTAAATAATCGACAACAAATAAACAATCACAAACAAACGATATTACTGGGTTCGGATCCACCCAAGTCTCCCCGACTTGTTCCCGGTGATCCTACGACCCAAACACCCGGATCCCCTCCTGATACTTGAGTTAGAAACACTAACTCAAGATTTCCACTATGAAATACTTGTGAAGAACCTTCACCAAGTCAATGTTGAATATTGGACTCCCCGGATTTGGTTTTGGATGATGAGCAAACATAAATAATTCATGAACTAACAATTTGTGAGCGCAGTATTGGAGATCGTCGCCAATTTCACGAGAATATTCAAAGCGACATCTCAACACTTCCAAAAGCTCGTATTCAAGCCTAAAGCTTCGTTGAAGCTCCTGCAACGCTTTGGAAGTAATGAAGATTCAATCGAAGCTCTCAAAGACCGTTTATTAAGGTTTTATTTATAGTCTTTTAGTTTCGATTGATAGAATGTTAAGCCTTGAGTATATCTTACGTTTCTATCTTCAGTTCGCTCATTTCGTAGCTCTAGGATTCTTGCACAAGTTCACTCTAACTTCCTCGAAGCGTCGCGCTTCGATTCGGACCTTGTTGTGCATGTTAGTTGGTACAAGAACAAGTACTGACCGACTAGATGGAGATCTAGTCGGTCGGCCACTGTTCTTGGACCGACTAGTTTCTGTCAGTTAAATCTTTGTTCTTTACTGTTTACAGTTAGTCGGTCTACGTTGACTCACCGACCGACTAGTTTGTGAACTAGTCGGTCAGTGATGCTTCTTTGACCGACTAGTTGTGATTTACTGTACATGCCAAATTTCTCCTAAGCTACTGTTTTCCGTTAGTCGGTCTAAGAACGTTTGATGACCGACTAGTTGTCAATCTAGTCGGTCAACTTTTGTTCTTGGACCGACTAAGTCAACTTGCCTTCAGACTATGTTGTTTTGCCTCTTAGTCGGTCAGACAGTGTTCTTGGACCGACTAGTTTTCTAGGTCTGAAATTCTATCTCTTCTCTGATCCGCTCTTAGTCGGTCCATGCTTTGTGACTGACCGACTAGTTGATGAACTAGTCGGTCAGTGATTGTTCCTTGACCGACTAATTCTCCCAGATTTCTTTCCGTTGGAGATTGACCTAACTTATGTTTTTGGGTTCCTATAAATACGAACCTAGGTCATTTCTATCTGAGATAGAGCTGCCATTAAGAGATTCATTGAGTTCTAAAGAGATAGCTATTCTCCCTCAAATCTAAAGCTCTCTTCCTCACAAGAAACCGATTCTCTCTCATTTCTAGATCTAGAGAGAAGCTTTTTCTTGGTGAGCTCTTCAAGCTATTGCTTGATCCAAGTCTCCAACTCTTCCCTAGGCACCCATTGCTGCTCATTTCCTTGGTGCTAGGGCTTGGTGACTTCATCTTCCTCAAATCCTTCATTCCACCTATTGGGTAAGAAAAACTCAAGGTATAGGATTTTGTGGTAAGAGTATTTATTTCATTTAAACTCTTTATATTGCTTATTGGCTCTCTCGGTTGTGAGAGAAGTTTGTGATCCCGGGTTGTGGGATTCACTTTGCCATTGCATGTATGATTTGATCTTGTGAAGGTTTTTCACAAGATATTCATAGTGGAAATCTTGAGTTAGGGTTTCTAACTCAAGTATCCGGAGGGGATCCGGGTGGTTGGGACGTAGGATCACCGGGAACAAGTCGGGGAGACTTGGGTGGATCCGAACCCATTAACATCGTTTGTTTGCTTTGTTAATTTCATTGTTGTCATTCAATTTAAGCTTCCGCAAATTGATTTGGTGGTTGTTTGCAATTTAATTTGGAATTATACGCCTTATTATTTTAAAGTACTATTCACCCCCCCTCTAGTACTTGTGCAGTAGCTGGTAGGGCATTACATTTGGTATCAGAGCCAGATTCTCAGCTATGTCTGCCAACGACAACAAGACCGTGCGTCCACCTTCCAACTATGACACCTTCAGGAACCGTGAAGGAGCATCTTCCGTGATGGAAGGACATTCCTCTACGAGGCCTCCATTCTTCAACGGTACCAACTACGGGTACTGGAAGTGTCGGATGGAAACCTTCCTCCGAAGTGCATCTTTATGGAGGACTACAATGAAGGAGTACACCGAGCCCGAAGAAGAAGATTTTGAGAAATGGACTACCGCGGAGGTCGCCGCGGAGGTAAGCAATGCCAAGGTAATGAACGCCTTGCAATGCGCATTGGAGCCCGAGGACTTCAATAAGATATGCACATGTAAGAGTGCATATCAAATTTGGAACTCTCTCCTTATACTACATGAAGGGACGAGTCGGGTAAGAGACTCTAAACTCGTAGTCGTAACAAAAGATTACGAAATGTTTCATATGCAACAGGGCGAGAAGATGAAAGAATATTACGCTCGCTTCGTTGACATAATAAACGAGTTAGAGGCCCTCGGCAAGATCTACACTCAAAAGGAGAAGTGCCTAAAGCTTATTGAAGGACTTCCATCTTCTTGGGAAAAACGTACCTTCGCCATCGAGGAAGGTAATGACATGAACAAATATACCGTAGTTCAACTAATGGGTACTTTGATGTCATACGAGGTACGCAAAGATAGCAAGGTAAAGCTACAAGAAAAGATGAAGTCATATTTGAACCTAGATGCGCCTAAGAAAAAGGCGATTGCATTCAAGGCGGCTTCATCCACATCTTCCGATGATGAAGACTCGGAAAACGAGTTGGACTTGGAGTCCATGGCACTCATGGCCAAGAAGTTCAACCGTTTCTTCCGGAAAGGTAACTTCAAGACCAAAGGTAAATTTGGTTCTTCTAACGCCTCTTCCTCTCCTTTGTGTTTCAAGTGCAATAAGCCAGGACACATGAAAGCGGAGTGTCCTCTCAACAAACAAAAGGAGAAGTGGAAGGCGCCAAAATTCGATAAGTCCAAGAAATACAAAAAGGGGTACAAGAAAGGACTTGTCGGAGCAACATTCACCGACTCCGAGGATTCCTCAAGCGGAGAGTCGGATGATGAGAAAGTGGAGCAAGCACATATGTGCTTCATGGCAAGAGAGGAGAACGATCAAGGATCCTCCTCTTCCGATGATAGTAATGACGAAAGCGATGAGGTAACAATGGATGATCTTAGAAATGCTAACTCTCAACTTTGGTCAAAATACACTAAGTTAGTAAATAGATATACTAAGGTAAAAGATGACCTAGCTAGCATTCAAACATCGCCTAAGACTATCATCACCAACAACGACACCGTTGTTGAAGAGTTAAGAAATGAGATTGTTAATCTCAAATCTAAACTTGAACATGTTAGCATCGAGGATCCGGAAGAACATAGGATAGCGGATTTAACTTCTCAAAACTCGACTTTGAGTATTGAGAATGAGAATCTTAAATCTCGTGTTTTTGTGCTCACATCGCAAGTATCCAATTTGGATACTTCTATGCGTTCTCTCAAAGAGAAATATGAGAACACATTGGGCCGAATTAACAAATTCAACAAAGGTAAGGACCATTTGGATAAAATCCTAAGTGACTTACTTCCGGCCAATCACCACATTGGTTTGGGGTATACGATGGGATGTCCATCCAAAGCGGCCACTACTTTTGTTAGGCCAACTTCCGGTGACTCTACGAGTGGTAGCAAACACTCTATTGATAGTTCATCTACCAATGATGCTTCCACTTCGTCCACGCCCTCTTTTGGAAAGAAACCCACTTTGGGTGGACCTCCAAAGAAGGGGCATGCTTATATGTACACCAATACCATGCCACGTAGGAACACACGTCCTACTCCACCATCTCACACATATGATGATTTTTATGCAACACATTCTCGGGCACGTGCACACCATGTGAGACACCCTCACGCACGTGTTCCCACACATGCTTATGATCACACACCGCATCATATGAATAATTCTCATCGTGCACCATTCCATCATGTGCCGTATGCCTATCCACAACATGCATCACGTAGAAATCAACGTCGCATGCATGCACCCAATAGGATGATGGCTCCCAAAATATTCACTATTTGGAGCCCAAAGGACACAAGCATGGACGAAAAACAAATGTACATGAATGCTTATTTTTCGGATGTTGTGCATAGTAAGAATTATGTGGGGAAGTCTAAGTCCACTTGGACTTGGCTTCCAAAGGTCTAATCCCTTGGACCCAATGACCTTGGGTACCATGATATGGAAGTTTCTATCTTTAGGTACTCAAGGAAAAGAAAAAGGGAAGGAGCAACAAATTTGAATTTAGCTCCAAAGGGAATTGGATACTCGATAGCGGGTGTTCCAAACACATGACGGGTGACGCTCGTTTGCTCTCCGGAGTGGTTCCCATTGCGAATGGAAACCGCGTCGTATTTGGAGGCAACGAGAGCGGAACCATCATAGGTGTTGGTAATGTAGGTAACCCTTCTAAACCATTAATTAGTGATGTGTATCTTGTTAGTGGTTTAAATCATAATCTTATTTCAATAAGTCAACTTTGTGACAAAGGTTACAAAGTTTGCTTTGCGAAAGGATTGTGTCATATTTTAAGAAAGGATAATGAAAAATTATTATTTTCCGGAACTCGTCGTAAAGACATTTATATTTTGGATCTTCCTAAGTCATATGAACAATGTCTCGTTGCCAACACAAGTGAACAACACTTATGGCATCGACGCTTTGGACATGTGAACTTTGGAACACTATATAAGCTTTCAAAATTGAATTCTATTAAAGGTTTTCCGAAGCTTGTTTTTGAAAAGAAAAGTTTTTGTGATTGTTGTCAACGCGGCAAGCTTCCTAAATCTTCATTTAAACCTAAGAAAAGCATCTCTACAAAACGGCCACTAGAGCTATTACATCTAGATTTATTTGGGCCAACTAGAGTAGCTTCCTTAGGAAATGCAAGGTATGGACTTGTCATCGTAGATGACTATTCAAGATTTACTTGGGTATTTTTCTTGTGCAATAAAAATGAAGCTTTTGAAAACTTCACAATTTTTGTTAAGAAAGTACAAAATCTCTTAGGAAACACCATTGTCACTATTCGTAGTGATCATGGAGGTGAATTTGAGAATGAGTCTTTTGAGACATTTTGTGATGAAGTTGGTATTACTCACACCTTCTCTTTCCCTCGTGCACCGCCTCAAAATGGTGTAGTTGAGAGAAAGAATAGGACGCTAGTGGAGTGTGCTCGCACTATGCTTGATGATAGCCAACTTGGCCATCAATTTTGGGCGGAAGCGGTACACACCGCTTGCTATGTGTTTAATAGAATACTTTTGAGGCCCGGCACTAAACAAACTTGTTATGAATTGTTGTTTGGTAGGTTGCCTCAAGTTAAACATTTTCGTGTTTTTGGTTCGAAATGTTTTATTAAGAACACATATGGTTGTTTGGACAAATTCGATCCAAGATCCGATGAGGGGATCTTTGTTGGATACTCTACGCGTAGCAAAGCCTACCGGATATTCAACAAACGAACCTCAACGATCGAGGAGTCGCTTCATGTCTCATTTAATGAAGGATTTGTTCCAACTAGAATTTCAAATGATAATGATTCTTTGGATGTTTTATGTGATTCGTTTGATAATTCTAAGTCTAATGATTCTATTGATTCTATTGAGACTAACCCAACTAATGAAGTTGTTGAGAATGTTCCTAGTGATCAAGGTATTCCCAAACGGCTTCATTCGGTTCGTGACCATCCCCATGAGCAAGTCATTGGCAATATCTATGATAGTGTCAAGACGAGATCGCAAGTTCACCACTTCGCAAATTGTGCCTTTGTCTCATCGATAGAGCCAAAGAATATTAATGAAGCATGCGAAGATAGCGCTTGGATCTTAGCCATGGAGGAGGAGCTCATTCAATTCGAGAGGAATGAGGTATGGGAGCTCGTTCCATTGCCATCGAAGAACCACACCGTCATAGGGACAAAGTGGATCTTCAAGAACAAAACCGACGAAAACCAAGTCGTCGTCCGGAACAAAGCACGGTTAGTTGCTCAAGGCTATCGTCAAGAGGAAGGTATCGATTTCGAAGAATCTTTCGCTCCGGTAGCTAGATTAGAATCAATTAGATTACTTTTGTCTTTTGCGTGCCATAAGAATTTTAAATTATTTCAAATGGATGTTAAAAGTGCATTTTTAAACGGAGTTGTAGTTGAGGAAGTTTACGTTTCTCAACCTCCGGGCTTCATAAATGAAAAATTTCCAAATCACGTTTTTAAACTAAAGAAAGCTCTTTATGGTTTGAGACAAGCTCCTCGAGCTTGGTATGATCGCCTAAAGAATTTTCTTTTGGATTTGAATTTTAAAATGGGCGAAGCCGATTCAACACTTTTTATTAAGCATGCGAATAATGATATTTTATTAGTACAAATTTATGTTGATGATATCATTTTCGGTGCTACTAACTTCACTCTTTGCGAAGAGTTTTCTAATGTTATGAAGGAACAATTTGAGATGAGCCACATGGGCGAACTCAAATATTTCTTAGGTCTCCAAATTCGCCAAATGAACGATGCAATCTTCATCCACCAAACGAAGTACACGGTGGAGTTGCTAAAGCGATTTGGAATGGAGAATGCCTCCGGGAAAAAGACTCCAATGAGCACGACTACGCATCTTGACAAGGATACGGGCGGTAAGGATGTGGACATTCGTTTATATCGAGGTATGATTGGTAGTTTGCTTTATCTTACCGCAAGTAGGCCCGATATTATGTTTGCCGTATGTATATGTGCTCGTTATCAGTCTCAACCTAAGGAGTCTCACTTAGTAGCGGTAAAGCGTATTTTTCGCTATCTAAGTTACACTTTAGATTTTGGATTACTTTATCCGAGATCTAGCACATATGAGTTAATCTCATATAGTGATGCCGATTATGCGGGATGCAAATCCGACAGGAAAAGTACTAGTGGCACTTGCCATTTTATAGGAAATTCTCTTGTCTCTTGGTTTTCCAAGAAGCAAAATTCCGTATCACTTTCAACCACCGAGGCGGAATATATTGCCGCCGGTGCCGCGTGTGCTCAAGTTCTTTGGATGAGACACACACTTAAAGACTTTGGTATAAATTGTGATACTTGCCCTATCATGGTTGACAACCAAAGTGCAATATGTCTTTCCAAGAACCCGGTACATCATTCCCGCTCGAAACACATAGATGTCCGCCACCACTTTTTAGATGACCATGTTGCTAAAAAGGACATCATTCTAGTGTACGTTGAAACCCAAAAGCAAATCGCCGATATTTTCACGAAACCCCTAAAGGAGGACTCCTTTGTGCGGTTGCGTCGAGAATTGGGGATTATGGGTGAATCCGAAATATAGGATTCATGTTTCATTCAATAATTTTGCATGCTATTATTCTTGACAATATCTCATTCATGCTAGAATTATTGGTTTTTCGGGAATTTTAAGTGATATCTTAATTTTTCGTTCGATTTGTGCGTAATCGTCAAATTTATGTTTTTCGATGTTTAATGGGGTAGTTTAGATGTTTATTGAGAGTTTTGAGACATATCGTCCAAGTGTTTTGAGGAGAGAACTTGATTATCACTTTTTGGACTTTGTTAGTCGGTATCTGTTCAACCACCAACCGACTAGATGTTCATCTAGTCGGTTAGTAGAAGAACTTACACCGACTAACTCAAGCTTTTTGAGTTTCCTTTCCATCTTGAACTCTTTAGTCGGTTCATGTTCAGTGACCGACCGACTAGATTGAGATCTAGTCGGTCAGTAAATGAACACAGACCGACTAAATCTTGTCAGTAAATCTTGGATTCAGCCACTGTTTGCAACTAGTCGGTTCAAGCTCATTGACCGACCGACTAGATCGTGATCTAGTCGGTCAGTGCTTGAACTGTGACCGACTAGTTGTGCCAGGGGCTGTTTGGTCTTTTGTGAAATCGACCGACTTAAACTCAGTTTAGTCGATCGATTTTCATTCTAATCGATCGAAATCTCTTCTCTCTCCGCTCAAAACCCCGACCTCCCTCGAAACCCTTCGACTTCCGATCGATCTCCGGCCATTTTTCCGGCCATCTCCGTCGATCTCCTCCGTCGGCCCCTCGTTCTAGGTGATCTCCTCTCCTCCTAGGGTTAGATTTCATTTCCTAGAGCTAGGGCTTGCTCGGGTTCTTAGGGTTCTTAGGGTTTATTTTTTTTTCGGCTAGGGCTTCTTCGTTTGATCTCCTTGTCCCGTGTCTTGCTTCGACTATGGCAAGAACACGCATTCCGATCACTCCCTCTAGCCCCTCTCCGATGACCGTTGATCCAATCTCTTCGGATCCCGAGCATCCAACCCCTCCGAAGCGTAGAGCCAAGACCACCCATCCTTCGTCGTCTTCGCCTCCTCTCAAGAAGAAGAGGACGACGACCGCTAAATCTAAAAGTCAACCGAAACCCAAACCCAAGCCTAAGCCCAAGGCCAAAATTCTTGCTTCTGCATCTTCGTTCCATACTCCTACCGATTTCGATACGGAGTATAACCCCGAGACCGAGACTCATAGGGAACCCACTCCTCCTACTCATCCCGAGTCTAGCACCCACCCTCGTACGTCTACCCGTAAGCCTAAGGGAAAGGGTCCGATGCCGGTGGGCGGTGTCGATATTTCCTTATGTCGCGATGACCCTTTGTGTCTCACGGCATATAACCGTATCGAACATTGCCTGCTGCTTCTGGAGCATTTCGTCCAGTTTAGCGACTTCATAGGGTTAGCTGATCTTCTGTCGTCGTCGGGTCTTCTCGATTACCTTCGATTTGACCCGAAGGCGAATCCTCACCCTACCCTAGGTTAGTGAAGCTTTTCTATGCCAATAGGATCCGGGGTCAGTACGATCAGACCCACTCTATTGAGACGACCGTTTTGGGGACTCCTATAGTCCTCACTGCGGAAATCTTAGGAGAGATTTTGGGTATCTCTTCGTCTGGACTTCTTCCTTCTGATATCTCGGTAGATGATATTTCTTCTCTTGATCAGACCATCCTTTCAGAGATTTTCCATCAGATTCCTCCTACCATGATTGGCGTGCCTTCTAAATCTTTCAAGCCAAATGCTTGGGTCCTAAATCTGATTCTGAAGTCGTGCTTGCTTCCCAAGTACGGCTCCTCATCTTTACCATCCCAGCCATTTTTGAAGCTTATCTATGCGATCTTCATGGGGAGCTCGATTAATTGGGCTCGAATTATACTCGATAAGATTGATTCTTTCGAGTGTATTCGAAAGTCCAATAAATCGGCTCATATTCCTTTTCCTTGCATGTTGACCCTCGTGTTTCGTCATTTTCATGTCACATTGCCTCGTGACGATGAGCGTCCCCTCGGTCCTCCCCTGAATGCGACGGCCGTCAAGAAATCTCTTGCGGCGCTTCGTCACGTTCAGAGGACGACACCTTCAGCGTCTGTCCCTGCCTCTGCCAGTGCCTCTGCTACTCCCGTTGCCACCCTTGATGACGTCGTCCGGATACTTCTTCGTTACGAGTCCCGCTTGGCTCGTACCGAGGAAGTGGTCTGCCGTATGGCACGTCAGATGGGTGTTGAGCTTCCTCCTTCCGTGTCTGAGGGAGAGGAGATGGATGAGATGGATGAGGAGGACGTTGAGGAGATCTGTCGTGCTTCGACTCGTGCCCCCAAGGGCACTTCTGCTGCTGCTGGTACTTCCTCTTCTGCTCCTGGAGCTGCCACCTCTTCAGGTGTTCCAGAGCCATCTGCTGCTGACCCTGTTTCCGAGCCTGCTCATGTATCTGCTGCTGCTGCTTCTGTCGAGACTCCTGCTGCTGTTGAGCCTGTTGCTGAGATCTCGACTCCTGCACCGTCGATTCCATCTGTTGAGACGCCTCTACTCCCTGCAGATCCTGAGTCCACTCCGTCGACTGGACCCACGGACGCTGCAGATCCTGCCTCCTCCTCGTGATCGTTGTTCCGAGGACTCTCCATATACGCTTTGGATGATATATCTCTGCGAGAGTATTTTGGGTTAGGATAGGGTATGAGGGTTATTATGTTTTGATGTATTTTGGATGACGTCGCTGCTGTTGTATTTATTTTTGATGAGAATGATGATGATGATGATGTATTTCCTTTTGATGGGTATATTGTATCGATGATGTTGATGTATTCCTTTTTTTTTATGATATGTAGCGCTTGATATGATGTATCTCATATATTCGATGTGATATCTTTTTGGATTTACTCATGTTGTCTCTGCATATATATATATGTTCATCATCGTTCACTTTGTCTTTTATTCGTCGTGCAAATTTTAATATTCGTTGAATATATTTGAAATGAGATTTCGTCGCTCGACGCATGAAAACTTGGTTAAATAGATTTAAATTCTATAATTGTATAGAATTGTTTTCCATGCACAAATTTAACCAAGAATATTGAATATTGAAGAGTATGTTTCTTTATTCAAGACATGAATAAACATTTGGTATTTTTGATGATTTTGATTATCGTTGATTTCTTTTTATTGATAATGGAAAATTTGACACACCTTGTTTTGATTTCCACATTTTTCCCTTGGTGTCAAGTTGGTCCATTGTCTTCGTCTACGACTCCCGATGTTGGATTTTACATTTCCTAATTGTTGTCGTTGTATGCCCCCCATTTTTGGGATAATGCCAAAGGGGGAGAGATAATGATAATAAATAGCGCAAATGAAAAATTTAACTCAATTTCCAAGAATCTAGTTTGATATGTTAGATTCAGGGGGAGTTAAGATACATATAAGGATTTTCAAAATCCGATATTTCAAAAATCAATTCATTTTATTTATCTTACTCGTCTGCTTGATGCAATTCATTTGTATTCATTTTGGAATTAACGTGTCATCAATGCAGGGGGAGTAAGTATTTTACATTTGAATTATTATTTTCGATTATTATTTATGTTGGTTTGTCATCACCAAAAAGGGGGAGAATGTTGAATATTGGACTCCCCGGATTTGGTTTTGGATGATGAGCAAACATAAATAATTCATGAACTAACAATTTGTGAGCGCAGTATTGGAGATCGTCGCCAATTTCACGAGAATATTCAAAGCGACATCTCAACACTTCCAAAAGCTCGTATTCAAGCCTAAAGCTTCGTTGAAGCTCCTGCAACGCTTTGGAAGTAATGAAGATTCAATCGAAGCTCTCAAAGACCGTTTATTAAGGTTTTATTTATAGTCTTTTAGTTTCGATTGATAGAATGTTAAGCCTTGAGTATATCTTACGTTTCTATCTTCAGTTCGCTCATTTCGTAGCTCTAGGATTCTTGCACAAGTTCACTCTAACTTCCTCGAAGCGTCGCGCTTCGATTCGGACCTTGTTGTGCATGTTAGTTGGTACAAGAACAAGTACTGACCGACTAGATGGAGATCTAGTCGGTCGGCCACTGTTCTTGGACCGACTAGTTTCTGTCAGTTAAATCTTTGTTCTTTACTGTTTACAGTTAGTCGGTCTACATTGACTCACCGACCGACTAGTTTGTGAACTAGTCGGTCAGTGATGCTTCTTTGACCGACTAGTTGTGATTTACTGTACATGCCAAATTTCTCCTAAGCTACTGTTTTCCGTTAGTCGGTCTAAGAACGTTTGATGACCGACTAGTTGTCAATCTAGTCGGTCAACTTTTGTTCTTGGACCGACTAAGTCAACTTGCCTTCAGACTATGTTGTTTTGCCTCTTAGTCGGTCAGACAGTGTTCTTGGACCGACTAGTTTTCTAGGTCTGAAATTCTATCTCTTCTCTGATCTGCTCTTAGTCGGTCCATGCTTTGTGACTGACCGACTAGTTGATGAACTAGTCGGTCAGTGATTGTTCCTTGACCGACTAATTCTCCCAGATTTCTTTCCGTTGGAGATTGACCTAACTTATGTTTTTGGGTTCCTATAAATACGAACCTAGGTCATTTCTATCTGAGATAGAGCTGCCATTAAGAGATTCATTGAGTTCTAAAGAGATAGCTATTCTCCCTCAAATCTAAAGCTCTCTTCCTCACAAGAAACCGATTCTCTCTCATTTCTAGATCTAGAGAGAAGCTTTTTCTTGGTGAGCTCTTCAAGCTATTGCTTGATCCAAGTCTCCAACTCTTCCCTAGGCACCCATTGCTGCTCATTTCCTTGGTGCTAGGGCTTGGTGACTTCATCTTCCTCAAATCCTTCATTCCACCTATTGGGTAAGAAAAACTCAAGGTATAGGATTTTGTGGTAAGAGTATTTATTTCATTTAAACTCTTTATATTGCTTATTGGCTCTCTCGGTTGTGAGAGAAGTTTGTGATCCCGGGTTGTGGGATTCACTTTGCCATTGCATGTATGATTTGATCTTGTGAAGGTTTTTCACAAGATATTCATAGTGGAAATCTTGAGTTAGGGTTTCTAACTCAAGTATCCGGAGGGGATCCGGGTGGTTGGGACGTAGGATCACCGGGAACAAGTCGGGGAGACTTGGGTGGATCCGAACCCATTAACATCGTTTGTTTGCTTTGTTAATTTCATTGTTGTCATTCAATTTAAGCTTCCGCAAATTGATTTGGTGGTTGTTTGCAATTTAATTTGGAATTATACGCCTTATTATTTTAAAGTACTATTCACCCCCCCTCTAGTACTTGTGCAGTAGCTGGTAGGGCATTACAGTCAAATCATACACAAAGTAATTTGTGACTCCCACAACCCGGGATCACAATCATAACTCTCACAACCGAGAGATAAACACTTACAAAATGAAAGTAAATGAAATAGAATAACTTACCACAAAATACCTATGCCTTGAGTATACTTACGAATTAGGGCAATGATGATTTTGAGGAAGAAGAAGGCACCAAACCCTAGCTCCAAGATGTAGATCAGTGATGGAGAGCTATGGGGTTGTTGGTGACCTAGGATCAATCACTTGGCTGGGAAGGCTTCACACTCAATGAATCTCTCTTTGGAAGTAAGAGTGAGGAGAGATTATTGAATGGAATGAAAGAGCTTTGAATGAGCTTGGAATGATTTCTCTTGATCTCTAAACTTGCAATAATATCAGCCTTGAGTGCAATGAATGCAGCTCAACAAGTATATATAGGATAGATGAGAGAGAGAAAGAAATTCGAGTCATTAAATGCTCCAACGGCTCTTTTCTGAACTCAACTAGTCGGTCAAAGAACAACCACCGACCGACTAGTTCATCAACTAGTCAGTCGGTCAATCAACGTAGACCGACTAATGGAAGAACAGTAAAAAGGTCGAAGCACAGACAAAAGGAACTAGTCGGTCCAAGAAGAGTAGCTGACCGACTAGTTTCACAACTAGTCGGTCGGTTACTTAACTGAGACCGACTAAGAGATAAAACTGAACTCTGAGCACAAATTGATATAGTCGGTCCAAGAACAGATGTTGACCGACTAGTTCATCAACTGGTCGGTCGCCAAATGTGCATAGACCGACTAACGATAAACAGTAAGTCAGGTGAAAATTGGCATGTACAGTAAAGCTAAACTAGTCGGTCCAAGAAGGAAAGTTGACCGACTAGTTTATCAACTAGTCGGTCGATAAATGAACACAGACCGACTAATTATAAACAGTAGCTCAGGCTCAAATTTGCATGTACAGGAAAAGCTCAACTAGTCGGTCACAGAAGCATCACTGACCGACTAGTTCACAAACTAGTCGGTCGGTGAGTCAATGTAGACAGACTAACTGTAAACAGTAAAGAGCTTAGAATTGACTGACTGAAACTAGTCGGTCCAAGAAGCTTTGCCGACCGACTAGATCACCATCTAGTCGGTCAGTTCTTCTTCTTGAACCAACTAACATGCACAAGAAGTCGCGAATCAAAGCGTGAAGCTTCGGGAAAGTTTGTATGGACTTCTACTAAGATCCTAGAGCTAAGATATGAGCGTTATGAAGATTTAAACCGTAAGACCTACTCAAGGCTTAATATTCTACGATAGAAGCTTAAAGACTATAAATAAAACTTGACGATACCGTCTTCAATAGCTTCAATCGAATCTTTATGACTTCTAAAATGGTTCATAAGCTTCAACGAAGCTTTAGGCATACGATCACGTGCTTTGAGAAGTCTTGAGACGTCGTAATTGATATTCATATGAATTTGGCGATGATCTCCATAACTGCGCTCACAAGGTGTTAGTTCACGATATATTTATGTTTGTTCATCATCCAAAACCAAATCCGGGGAGTCCAATATCCAACATTCTCCCCCTTTTTGGTGATGACAAACCAACATAAATAATAATAAAAAATAATAATTCAAATGAAATTTACTTACTCCCCCTGCATTGATGACACATTAATTCTAAATTAAACAATAATAATACACATCAAGCAGACGAGTAAAGTATATAAATGAGAATCGATTATTGAAATATCGAATACCAAATGTTGGTTAATGAAATATCGGAATTGAAAATCCATTTATATATCTTAACTCCCCCTGAATCTAACATATCAAATTAGATTCTTGGAAAAAATGCTTAAATTATCATTTAGCACATGTCATTATTATATCTCTCCCCCTTTGGCATTAGCAAAAAGAGCGGGAGGAGATCAACGACAACAACAATGGCTTCAAATAAAAGCACGGGAGTCGTAGAATACGACGACGGTTCAAGTGACACCAAAGAAAAATACGAATAAAATCAAGGCGTGTCAATGATACCATAGTCGAAAATCATAAAACGAAATCATCAAAAAAAAAACTCAAATCAATTTTACGGATTGAGTTATGGAATATACTCTCCAATATCAACATTCTTGGGTAATTTAGTGCATGGAAAACAATTCTATGTTTTCATAAAGTGAAATCTATTTAACCAAGTGAATATCGTCGAGCGACGAAATCAAACATCAGAGACATAAAAAAATTATATAATGTGCACAATAGAATGAAATGTCAACTGCGATGTATATATATAAAGGTATGAACCAGAGTACATCAAAAATATACATCACTGATATCCAAAAAGCGATCCAACAATCGGCGATCAAAATACAACATCATATATCTCAGAATACAACATATATGTAAGTATCACAAAAACATATCGACATCCATCCAACGTACATCAAAATACATCAAAACATCAAAAACATCCAGAATAACACTCTATCCTACCCAAACTCTCTCACACTAGATGCATCATCCAAGGAGCATCGGAGAGTCCTCAAAGAAGCTCAAGAGGAAGCGGCAGGATCTGCAGCAGCAACAGGCTCTACAGGAGTGGAGGTGGTCACCGGGTCATCAGTAGTGTCCACAGGAGCGACGGAAGTGGTAATATCTGGAGCAGCAACAGTAGTGGCCTCGGGAGCACCAGTCGGAGCATCCACCGTAGGAGCGGTGGCAACGGGTGTGCTCTCGGGGGCACCAGCAGACGAAGCAGCAGCAACATCACCAGAAGTGCCCTCGGGGGCACGAGTAGAAGCACGGGCAAGCTCCTCACTATCCTCCTCATCCAACTCATCCTCGTCAGAAAAAGACCGAGGGACCTCAATATCAAGGTGACGAGCGATATGACAGAGAATCTCCTCAGAATGAGCCTGACGAGACTCCAAACGACGCACAGCACGAACAAGCTCGGTAAGAGTGGAAGAGGGAGCAGCTGAGGCAGAAGCAGAGACTGACGCTGAAGGTGTCGTCCTCTGAACGTGACGGAGCACCGCAAGAGACTTCTTGACGGCCGTCGCGTTCAGGGGAGGACCAAGTGGACGCTCATCGTCAGTAGGAAGTGTGACACGGAAGTGACGGAATACCAGAGTCAACAAGCATGGGAAGGGGATATGAGCCGACTTCGTGGACTTGCGAATACACTCGAAAGAGTCCATCTTATCGAGTATAATGCGAGCCCAGTTTATCGAGCTCCCCATGAAAATAGCATATATCAACTTTAAGAAAGGCTGGGACGGTAAAGAGGAGGAGCCGTAATTGGGAAGCAAGCACGACTTCAGAATCAAATTGAGGACCAAGGCGACAGGCTTGAAGGATTTGGAGGGAACGCCAATCATGGCGGGGGGAATCTCATGGAAGATCTGAGAAAGCACGACCTAATCAAGTGAGAATATGTCATCAACAGAAATATCGGAGGGAAGGAGGCCAGACGAGGAGATACCCAAAATCTCTCCTAATATTTCTACCGTGAGGACTATATGAGTCCCCAAGACAGTTGTCTCAATCGAGTGGGTCGCATCGTACTGACCCCAGACGCGGTTGGCATAGAATAGTTTCACTAGGCGAGGGTAGGGGTGAGGGTTCGCCTTCGGGTCATATCGAAGGTAGTCGAGAAGACCGGAGGAAGAAAGAAGATCGACGAGGCCTAGGAAGTCACTAAACTGGACGAAATGCTCTAGAAGCAGTGGGCAGTGTTCGATACGGTTGTAATCTACGAGACACATAGGGTCGTCGCGACACAACGAGATATCGACACCGGCTATCGGTATCGGAGCCTTTCCCTTAGGCTGACGGGTACGGGGATGTGAGCTAGACTCAGGCTGCCTAGGAGGAGGTGAGGGGTCCCTATGAGTCTCATTCTCGGGTCTGTATTCCTCATCGGAATCAGAAGGAGGTGTAGGGGCACGGAATGCAGCTGGCTTGGGCTTGGGCTGAGATTGGACACGGGGTTTCGAAGTCGCCGTCCTCTTACGCTTAAGAGGAGGCGAAGACGAAGAGGGTTGGGTGGTTTTCGAACGGCGTCTAGGAGGGGTTCGCGTAGGTTGATCGGGATCTGTAGGGGATAGTTCTACTGTCATCGGCGAAGGGCCAGAGGGAGTGATCGGAATACGTGTACGAGCCATAAGCACGACACGACACGACGCAAAAGATCGAAATAACCCTAGACAATCGAAATGAAACCCTAGCCGAAATGATCTAACCCTAGAGAGCTAACCCTAACCCTAGGAAGCTAAGAGAGGAGAGAGGATCACTAGGAGGAGAGGGCGACGGTCGGTGACGGAGGAGATGGCCGAAAACAAGCCGGAGATCGACGGACACGAAGGAGGAAGTCGAAGGGTCGGGGGGTTTTTCGAGTTGGAGAGTGAGAGAGACCGACTAAAAATGAGAATAGTCGGTCGGGGCTAAGTTTTAATCGACTGGAATTCGAAAAGACAAAACAGTCCCCGTCACAACTAGTCGGTCACAGTTCAAGCACTGACCGACTAGATCACGATCTAGTCGGTCGGTCAATGAGCTTGAACCGACTAGTTGTAAACAGTAACTGAAGGCAAATTTCCTGACAAGATTTAGCCGGTCTAAGCTCATTCACTGACCGACTAGAACTGAATCTAGTCGGTCGGCCAATGAAATTGGACCGACTAAGAGAGTTCAAAAATTGAAAAACTATGAAATTTGATATCTCTCCTCTCACACTTCGACGAAACATCAAAATACTCTCATTAATCATTATACTACCCCATTAAATATTGAAAATCTGAAATTTGACGATTACGCACAAATCGAGCGAAAATTCCGAAAATTCAACAAAAATCCAGAAAATTTCAATACTTCAAGCATGAGCAAATATAGCGAATAGAATAGCATGCAAGAATATTGAATAAAAATGAATCCTATATCTCGGATTCACCCATAATCCCCAATTCTCGACGCAACCGCACAAAGGAATCCTCTTTTAGGGGTTTCGTGAAAATATCGGCGATTTGCTTCTGGGTTTCAACGTACACTAATATGATGTCCTTTTTAGAAACATGATCATCTAAGAAATGGTGTCAGACATCTATGTGTTTCGAACGGGAATGGTGTACCGGGTTCTTGGAAAGACATATTGCACTTTGGTTGTCAACCATGATAGGGCAAATATCACAGTTTATACCAAAGTCTTTAAGTGTGTGTCTCATCCAAAGAACTTGAGCACACTCGGCACCAGTGGCAATATATTCCGCCTCGGTGGTTGAAAGTGATACGGAATTTTGCTTCTTGGAAAACCAAGAGACAAGAGAATTTCCTATAAAATGGCAAGTGCCACTAGTACTTTTCCTGTCGGATTTGCATCCCGCATAATCGGCATCACTATATGAGATTAACTCATACGTGCTAGATTTTGGATAAAGTAATCCAAAATCAAGTGTGTAACTTAGATAACAGAAAATACGCTTTACCGATACTAAGTGTGACTCCTTAGGTTGAGATTGATAACGAGCACATACGCATACGGCAACCATAATATCGGGCCTACATGCGGTAAGATAAAGTAAACTACCAATCATACCTCGATATAGACGAAAGTCTACATCTTTACCGCCCGTATCCTTATCAAGATGTGTAGTCGTGCTCATTGGAGTCTTTTTCCCGGAGGCATTCTCCATTCCAAATTGATTAAGCAACTCCACCGTATACTTCGTTTGGTGGATGAAGATTGCATCGTCCATTTGGCGAATTTGGAGACCTAAGAAATATTTGAGCTCACCCATGTGGCTCATCTCAAATTGATCCTTCATCACATTAGAAAACTCTTCGCAAAGAGCAAAGTTAGTAGCAGCGAAAATGATATCATCAACATAAATTTGAACTAAAATTATATCATTATTCGAATACTTAACAAATAATGTGGAATCAACTTCTCCCATTTTAAATCCTAAATCCAAAAGAAAATTCTTTAGACGGTCATACCAAGCTCAAGGAGCTTGTCTCAACCCGTAAAGAGCTTTCTTAAGTTTAAAAACATGATTTGGAAAATTTTCATTTATAAAACCCGGAGGTTGAGAAACATAAACTTCCTCAACAACATCTCCGTTTAAAAATGCACTTTTTACATCCATTTGAAATAATTTAAAATCCTTATGGCATGCAAAAGATAATAGTAATCTAATTGATTCTAATCTAGCTACCGGAGCAAAGGATTCTTCGAAATCGATACCTTCCTCTTGCCGATAGCCTTGAGCTACTAACCGAGCTTTGTTCCGGACGACGACTTGGTTTTCGTCGATCTTGTTCTTAAAGATCCACTTTGTCCCTATGACGGTGTGGTTCTTCGATGGCAATGGAACAAGCTCCCAAACTTCATTCCTCTCGAATTGAATGAGTTCCTCCTTCATGGCTAAGATCCAAGCGCTATCTTCGCAAGCTTCATTAACATTCTTTGGCTCAATCGAGGAGGCAAAGGCACAATGAGCGAAGTGGTTGACTTGAGATCTCGTCTTGACACTATCATGGATATTGCCAATGACTTGCTCATGAGGATGGTCACGAACGGTATGAAGCCGTTTGGGAATACCTTGATCACTAGGAACATTCTCAACAACTTCATTAGTTGGGTTAGTCTCAATAGAATCAATAGAATTATTAGAATTAGAATTACTAATTGAATCACATAAGACATCCATAGAGTCATCATCATTAGTAATTCTAGTTGGAACAAATCTTTCATTAAATGAAACATGAAGTGATTCCTCGATCGTTGAGGTTCGTTTGTTGTATATCCGGTAGGCTTTGCTACGTGAGGAATACCCAACAAAAATCCCCTCATCGGATCTTGGATCGAATTTGTCCAAACTACCATACGTGTTCTTAATAAAAGATTTCGAACCAAAAACACGAAAATGTTTAACTTGAGGCAACCTACCAAACAACAATTCATACCAAGTTTTTTTAGTGCCGGGCCTCAAAAGTATCCTATTAAACACATAGCAAGCGGTATGTACCGCTTCCGCCCAAAATTGATGGCCAAGTTGGCTATCATCAAGCATAGTGCGAGCACACTCCATTAGCGTCCTATTCTTTCTCTCAACAACACCATTTTGAGGAGGTGCGTGAGGCAATGAAAAGGTGTGAGTAATACCAACTTCATCACAAAATGTCTCAAAAGACTCATTCTCAAATTCACCTCCATGAGCACTACAAATAGTGACAATGGTGGTTCCTAAGAGATTTTGTACTTTCTTAACAAAAATTGTGTAGTTTTCAAAAGCTTCATTTTTATTACATAATGAAAATATCCAAGTAAACCTAGAAAAGTCATCAACGATGACAAGTCCATATCTAGCATTAGCTAATGAAGCAACTCTAGTTGGCCCAAATAAATCTAGATGTAATAGCTCTAGAGGCCGCTTAGAGGAAATGCTTTTCTTAGGTTTAAATGAAGATTTTGGAAGCTTGCCTCGTTGACACGAGTCACAAAAGCTTTTCTTTTGAAAGACAAGCTTAGGGAAGCCAATAATAGAATTTAACTTGGAAAGCTTAAAAATTGTTCCAAAGTTCACATGACCAAAACGTCGATGCCATAAGTGTTGTTCACTTGTGTTAGCAATGAGACATTGTTCATGTGATCTTGGAAGATCTAGGATATATATATCCTTATGGCGTGTGCCGAAAAACAATAATTCATTATTATCTTTTCTTAAAATATGGCACATTCCTTTCGCAAAGCTAACTTTGTAACCTTTGTCACAAAGTTGGCTTATTGAAATAAGATTGTGGTTTAATCCTTTAACAAGGTAAACATCACATATAAGGGGTTTAGAAGGATTACCCACTTTACCAACACCTATGATGGTTCCGCTCTCGTTGCCTCCAAATACGACACGGTTCCCATTTGCGATGGGCACCACTCCGGAGAGCAATTGAGCGTCACCCGTCATGTGTTTTGAACACCCGCTATCGAGTATCCAATTCCCCTTGGAGCTAAATTTAAATTTGTTGCTCCGTTTCTTTTTCTTTTCCTTGAGTACCTAAAGATAGAAAATTTCATATCATGGTATCCAAGGTCATTGGGTCCAAAAGATTAGACCATTGGAAGCCAAGTCCAATTGGACTTAGACTTCCCCACATAATTAACATTGTCCACAACATCCGAAAAATAAGCATTCATGTAAACTTTTTTTTATTCATGCTTGTGTCCTTTGGGCTCCAAATTGTGAATATTTTGGGAGCCCTCATCCTATTGGGTGCATGCATGCGTTGTTGATTTCTACGTGATGCATGACGTGGATAGGCATAAGGAACATGATGAAATGGTGCATGTGGATAATTATTCATGCGATGATGTGGGTGTACATATGCATGTGGAGGAACACGTGCATGAGGGTGTCTCACATTGTGTGCATGTGCCCGTGAAAGTGTAGCATAGAAATCATCATATGTGTGAGCCGGTGGAGTAGGACGTGTGTTCCTACGTGGCATAGTATTGGTGTACATGTAGGCATGACCCTTCTTTGGAGGTCCACCCAAAGTGGGTTTCTTTCCGAAAGAGGGTGTGGACGAGGTGGAAGCACCATTGGTAGATGAACTACCAATAGAGTGTTTGCTACCACTCGTTGAGTTACCGGAAGTTGGCCTAACAAAAGTAGTGGCCGATTTGGATGAACTTCCCATCGTATACCCCAAGCCAATGTGGTGATTGGCCGGAAGTAAGTCACTTAGGATTTTATCCAAATGGTCCTTACCCTTAATGAATTTATTAATTCGGCCTAATGTGTTCTCATATTTCTCGATGAGAGAACGCATAGAAGCATCCAAAGTGGATACTTGCGATGTGAGCACATAAACACGAGATTTAAGATTCTCATTCTCAATACTCAAAGTCGAGTTTTGAGAAGTCAAATCCGCTATCTTGTGTTCCTCCGGATCCTCAATGCTAACATGTTCAAGTTGAGTCTTGAGATTAACAATCTCATTCTTCAACCCTTCAACAATGGTGTCGTTGTTGGTGATGATAGTTTTAGGCGAGGTTTGAATGCTAGCTAAGTCATCTTTTACTTTAGTATACCTATTTACTAATTTAGTATACTTAGACCACAATTGAGAATTAGCATTCCTAAGGTCATCCATTGTTACCTCATCGCCTTCGTTGTCGCTATCATCGGAAGAGGAATCTTTATCTTGCTCCTCTCTAGCCATGAAGCACATGTGTGCTTGCTTCACTTGCTCATCATCCGACTCTCCGCTAGATGAATCATCGGAGTCGGTGAATGTCCAGACAAGCCCCTTTTTGTTCCCTTTCTTGTACTTCTTGGACTTGTCATACTTCGGCGCCTTCCACTTCTTCTTTTGCTTGTTTAGAGGACACTCCGCTTTCATGTGTCCTGGCTTGTTGCATTTAAAGCACAAAGAAGAGGAGGCGTTAGAAGAATTGAACTTTGACTTGTTTTTGAAGTTACCTTTCTGAAAGAACCAGTTGAACTTCTTGGCCATGAGCGCCATGGACTCCAAGTCCAACTCATCTTCCGAGTTCTCACCATCGGTTGATGTGGATGTGGATGGAGAGGCCTTGAAAGTAATATCCTTCTTCTTTGGCTCGTCTTGCTTTAGGTAGGACTTCATCTTTTCTTGCAACTTCAACTTGCTATCCTTGCGTACCTCGTATGACATTAAAGTACCCATTAATTGAACTACGGTTTACTTGTTCATATCGTTACCTTCCTCGATGGCGAAGGTACGCTTTTTCCAACTAGAAGGAAGTCCTTCGATAAGCTTCGAACATTTCTCCTTTTGGGTGTAGGTTTTGCCGAGAGCCTCTAACTCATTTATGATGTCCACGAAGCGAGCATAATACTCCTTCATCTTCTCACCCTGTTGCATATGAAACATCTCGTAATCTTTATTAACTACAACAAGTTTAGAGTCTCTTACCCTACTCGTCCCTTCATGTAATATGAGGAGGGAGTTCCATATTTGATATGCACTCTTACATGTGCATATCTTGTTGAAATCCTCGGGCTCCAAAGCACATTGCAAGGCGTTCATTGCCTTGGCATTGCTTACCTCCGCGGCGACCTCCGCGGGAGTCCATTTCTCGAAATCTTATTCGGTGGGCTCGACATATTCCTTCATTGTGGTCCTCCATAGTGAAGCACTCTGGAGGAAAGTTTCCATTCGGCATTTCCAGTACCCGTAGTTGGTACCGTTGAAGAATGGAGGCCTCGTTGAGGAATGTCCTTCCATTACTGAAGACGCTCCTTCACGGTTCTTGAAGGTGCTATAGTCGGAAGGTGGACGAACGGTCTTGTTGTCATTGGCAGACATAGCTATAGACTTGGCTCTGATACCAAATGTAATGCCCTGCTAAGCTACTGCACAAGTACTAAGGGGGGGTGAATAGTACTTTAAAAAAAATTAAGAGGCTAATTCCTAATTACCGTGCAAACTCTACCAATTAATGTGGAAATGCGGAATAGTAAATAATCGACAACAAATAAACAATCGCAAACAAACGATATTACTGGGTTCGGATCCACCCAAGTCTCCCCGACTTGTTCCCGGTGATCCTACGTCCCAAACACCCGGATCCCCTCCGGATACTTGAGTTAGAAACCCTAACTCAAGATTTCCACTATGAAATACTTGTGAAGAACCTTCACCAAGTCAAATCATACACAAAGTAATTTGTGACTCCCACAACCCGGGATCACAATCACAACTCTCATAACCGAGAGATAAACACTTACAAAATGAAAGTAAATGAAATAGAATAACTTACCACAAAATACCTATGCCTTGAGTATACTTACGAATTAGGGCAAGGATGATTTTGAGGAAGAAGAAGGCACCAAACCCTAGCTCCAAGATGTAGATCAGCGATGGAGAGCTATGGGGTTGTTGGTGACCTAGGATCAATCACTTGGCTTGGAAGGCTTCACACTCAATGAATCTCTCTTTGGAAGTAAGAGTGAGGAGAGATTATTGAATGGAATGAAAGAGCTTTGAATGAGCTTGGAATGATTTCTCTTGATCTCTAAACTTGCAATAATATTAGCCTTGAGTGCAATGAATGCAGCTCAACAAGTATATATAGGATAGAGGAGAGAGAGAAAGAAATTCGATTCATTAAATGCTCCAACGGCTCTTTTCTGAACTCAACTAGTCGGTCAAAGAACAACCACCGACCGACTAGTTCATCAACTAGTCGGTCGGTCAATCAACGTAGACCGACTAATGGAAGAACAACAAAAAGGTTGAAGCACAGACAAAAGGAACTAGTCGGTCCAAGAAGAGTAGCTGACCGACTAGTTTCACAACTAGTCGGTCGGTTACTTAACTTAGACCGACTAAGAGATAAAACTGAAGTCTGAGTACAAATTGATTTAGTCGGTCCAAGAACAGATGTTGACCGACTAGTTCATCAACTAGTCGGTCGCCAAATGTACATAGACCGACTAACGATAAACAGTAAGTCAGGTGAAAATTGGCATGTACAGTAAAGCTAAACTAGTCGGTCCAAGAAGGAAAGTTGACCGAATAGTTTATCAACTAGTTGGTCGATAAATGAACACAGACCGACTAATTATAAACAGTAGCTCAGGCTCAAATTTTCATGTACAGGAAAAGCTCAACTAGTCGGTCACAGAAGCATCACTGACCGACTAGTTCACAAACTAGTCGGTTGGTGAGTCAACGTAGACCGACTAACTGTAAACAGTAAAGAGCTTAGAATTGACTGACTGAAACTAGTCGGTCCAAGAAGCTTTGCCGACCGACTAGATCACCATCTAGTCGGTCAGTTCTTCTTCTTGAACCAACTAACATGCACAAGAAGTCGCGAATCGAAGCGCGAAGCTTCGAGAAAGTTTGTATGGACTTCTACTAAGATCCTAGAGCTAAGATATGAGCGTTATGAAGATTTAAACCGTAAGACCTACTCAAGGCTTAACATTCTACGATAGAAGCTTAAAGACTATAAATAAAACTTGACGATACCGTCTTCAATAGCTTCAATCGAATCTTTATGACTTCTAAAATGGTCCATAAGCTTCAACGAAGCTTTAGGCATACGATCACGTGCTTTGAGAAGTCTTGAGACGTCGTAATTGATATTCATATGAATTTGGCGACGATCTCCATAACTGCGCTCACAAGGTGTTAGTTCACGATATATTTATGTTTGTTCATCATCCAAAACCAAATCCGGGGAGTCCAATATCCAACACTCAACACTTAAGGCATCTCACAACCAAATAATCACAACCAAACAATCACTACCAACCACTTACTGCCATACCTAGTATGTGTTTACATACCTCTCTTTTAAGATGAGTTTCTTACAACCTCCTATAGCCAACATGTTGAAGCTTTATGTATTGTGAATGGCTATGGAAAAACTTTTCGATCTAAATAATAAAGAAGATTAAAGAAAAGAGATCAAAAGAAAACTCAATTGGAATCTCAGAATTATCAAGATGAAGCTTGAGGAAATTCACAATTGATCGAGGCTAAAATGTTTAAAAGCTTTGAAACAATGAAAACAATAGCCTTGAAAGCTTTTAGAGAGCTTGAGAGAGTTAGAGAAAGCCTGAAAATCTTAATAATATGCTCATTAATTGGTGCAAAAAATCCCAGAAAACTCAGCATAACTGGGGATGAAAAAATTCGTTGAAAACAGTTCCCTAAAATGCCCTTCCAACGGAAAAATCCATAGCTTTCCGTAAAATACGGAGCTATGTTTTTAGTCCATTTGGCCAAAATTATCGACTACTATGCAGCTGTTAGTCAACTATACTTGTAACAGTAGTCAACTCCCTGGACTACTATAGTTGACTTTTTTGGAGACAAAACATTGACAGTATTTTTTAAAAGAAAAGTAATTGACTATTATTCTGATACATGAAAAACATATAGAAACAATTCCAAAAATCATTTAAAAAAGTTTTCTAAATAATTAAGGAAGTTTAAAACATCATTTAAGTATGTGGGCAAGCTTCAACTACTAGCTTTAACATTCTAAGACAAGTTTACATAAAAGAACACTACTCACAAAATCTTTGGAGTCTTGGTGTCTTCCTTTGGCTCGACCAACATGTCTTGTAGTATTGCACAGTCATAAAATCTTTGATAAGCTATAAATCTTCAATGTTGAGCTCCACTCCATAGGTTCACTAATCTTCAAGCTTTTGATTCCATATCATCATTGCCCGTAAGCTTAAGTTGACCATTGTTGACTTAGATTCCTACACTCACAAATCATCTCACAAAACATCATTAGCAAAACTACTTGGTTGCTTATCTTCAAACCCATCTTAGGGGGTGATGAAATAACCAATAGTAGCATGACCATATGTCGAATTTCAGAGATTAGGAACACCCCCATCTTGGACTGGGGTCATAGGTTTTGACGTGGCATGACATTGGTCGAATGCCAGAGGTCGGCCCTGGCTCAGGCAAGTCATTTGATTTGGATGTGGCATGACCTTGAGTCAAATGCCAGAGATCGAGAACAACCTCAGCATGGACTGGGAGTCTTGAGATTGGATGTGTCATGGTCTTGGGTCGAATGCCAGAGGTCGGCTCTAGCCCGGACAAGGTGTTTGATTTGGACATGGCTTGACCATGGGTCGAATGCCAGAGGTTGAGAACAGCCCCAACCTAGACTGGGGGTCTTGAGTTTAGACGTGGCATGACCTTTGGTCGAATTCTAGAGTTCGGCCCTGGCCTGGGCAAGGAGTTTGATTTAGATGTGGCATGACATTAGGTATAATGCAAGAGGTCAGGAATGACCCCTGCCTGGACTGGGGTCTCGAGTTTCGACGTGGCACCTTGGGTCGAATGTAAGAGGTCAGGAACAGCCCTAGCCTCGACTATGGGTCTTGAGTTTGGACGTGGCATGACCTTAGGTATAATGCAAGAGGTCATGACCCCTGCCTGGACTCGAGTTTCGGCATGGCACAAGAGGTCAATAACATAGCCTGGACTATGGGTCTTGAGTTTGGACGTTGCATGACCTTGTGTTGAATGCTATAGGTCAGCCCAGGCCTAGGCATTTAATTTGGACATGTTGGCCTTGGGTCAAACACCATAGGTCCGAAATGGCCCTAGCCTGGATTTGGGGTTTGATTTGAACGTGGCATGACCTTGGATTGAATTCCAAAGGTTAAGAACGACCTCGGCCAAGACAACGAGTCTTGAGGTATGACCTTGGGTCGAATGGTTGGCCCCAGGCCTAGCAAGGCGTTTGATTGGACATGGCTTGACCTTGGATCGAATGCCAGAGGTCAGGAACGGCCCAATTTTGGAGTGGGGTATTGAGTTTGGACATGGCATGACTTTAGGTAAAATACTAGAGGTCGAGGTTTGGATCTTGGGTCTTGGCAGTGTATCGTCCCTAGCCTGAGCTTGGGGTTTGATGAAGAGGCTGCATAAGTAGTTTTTCGAGGAAAGAGAAAAATACTTTCACGGTGCAAGAAAACAAAAGTGTGAATGCACTACAAGAGTACTTTGTTGGTCTCTGACTAGGGGTAGTACTTTCATAGGTGATCGGCATTCCGGGGATGATTGGTCAGAATGCTCTCCATGGTCTCTAGCTTATAGGCCCCTGACTGGATATCCTCCCGGATGTGGTACGGGGCCTTCCAGTTTGGCCCCAGTAGCTGTTTTCTTCTCTTCATCCCATCCCATAAGCGAAGAATGCGCCTTCAGACGATGTCATTCTTTTCGAAGCGTCTAATTTTGACCTTCTTGTTGTAATCTTGAGCAGAGGCTCTCTTGTAGGAGCTCGCTTAGATCTTTGCCTTATCCATCCATTCTTGCAGAGATCATGTTCTAGCGCCAGATCCTGATTGTTTGTGGCCTCGTTGAAGTACTGATTCGGGGTAGATTTTGTATATTTATCCTCCCATTTCTGTGCTTTTGTGCATAATTTATGTTCATTTTGGCTCTGATACACGCATTTTGATGATATCTCTTAGTATTGTAGCTTATCGTTTACTTATACATAAAACAAAATTTTACAGCTTATTAATGTCTTTATCTTAGTTTCCTATTACTTTTCAGTTGAAGATCGTGATGTCCCGATTCCAAGCATATTTTTCCAGAGATTTTAAAGGTCGGAGCACGTTTCTACATTTTTAGGAGACAAGTTGTCAGTGGTAAAAATTTCTATAGGTTCCTGTCGCCACACGGCCATGTCATATTTGACATGGCCGTGTTGGCCATGTTCAGCTGGAGCACCATATCTTTGGTGTAGGCAACACGACCATGTCACCCCCAATTTCATCTATCTTTATTTGCAGATTTTGGGCTTCGACACAACGTGTTGATTTCAACACGGTCGTGTCGTTCTTTTTATAGACCCTGAGATTAAAGTTAGGAGGTTGGGGGACCTTAAACGACCACGTCATTTTCCCCAAATGACCGTGTCACCGGAACATTTGATTTCGACATGGTCGTGTCATTTTTGGCGCGACCACATCGCTGATTATCCTCGTCACTTATTTTGCTGGTTTCGGGTTTTTCTTCTTGACCCGTTTGACCTTTCTTCAACCCATGCGAGCTGGGGACTATTTCTAGGGCTTCTTCCATCTCTTTAACCCATTCCATTTCTCCTCTTCTTTATTTTAATGCAAGGGTTTGGAGGAGCAAACAAAGGAAAATCCATTGGAGCTAGGGCTTGGAGGAGCTCAAGAGAAGGATTTGGATCTTCATCTATTCATTAGCCTACAGATTTGATCTCTTCATCTCTTTCTCTTTTGCATTTGATTTGAAGTCTTGTAACCTTAACTTGGATGTTGTTTTTGAGTAAAGTTTCTCCATTTATTGTTATTATGTCTTAAATATAACCTTAACTAGGGCTTGGAGGAACTCAAGAGAAGGATTTGGATCTTCATCTCTTCATTAGCTTGCAGATTTGATCTTTTCCTCTCTTCCTCTTTTGCATGTGATTTGTAGTCTTGTAACCTTAACTGGATGTTGTTTTTGAGTAAAGTTTCTCCATTTATTGTTATTATGGCTTAAATCAACTTTTCTATGTGCTTTGGGTGATTTTAGAGATTGTGTTATGTTATGATTTCTTTGTCTCATGCAGATGTTGTTATACTCATTATACCATTAGTCTCTACACACGCATAGTGATTACCCAAGAGGGTTAGCCAAGTGAGAGAGGTCCTCGAGAGGGGTGAGAAACCTAGTGGAATCTTATTACATGATTTATGCCATGGGAATGATAATATGATAGGATGCTTGTGTAAGCTCCGAGAGGGGTGAGATGTCTCGAGAGAGGAGAGAAATCTAGCGGAATATTATTGGATTCACAACTGGCATTAGCCCTACATGACCCCTTAGTACATGCAAATCCTCATACCTGTTTTCCTAATAGGTGACCCGATGTTTATGAATCTTCTACCCTAGGATGTCGATTGGGTAGATGGTTTCACGTCCACATTTTTACTCTCTTTCCACCCCGTTAGCTTAGTTGGTTGTAGACCGTCATTATCACTCCTTTATCAATTAAACTCGTGATTACAAAACCACTTATCCACATGATCCGACCCAGTCTCACTGGAATTTATTGCTTGGTGACCTCCAATACTTGGGAGTTGCACTCAACAACTTTTGAGCCGTGTCAAGCTTTTGGTGCATTGCCAAGGACAACAGTTTTTGTAATTACATTTTTGATTGATTTAGGGAATCTTGGCGAGATTCGTCCTACTATTAGTGTGAGTCTTTTCGATTCTTTATCTTTCACTTATAGTTTATCTTTATTTATTTTACACATTTGAGTCATTTTATTTTCTTTGATTTCTCTTTTCTTTAAATTTTTTCTTTTTAAAACTCTCCTTGCATTGATTCGGAGGATATTCCACTCCCACAATTCTGTTATAGTTTGGAGTGGGAGAATCCATATTTACATTTGAGGAAGTTTGAAGAATATATATGCTCATGTCTTGGTAGGAAAATTTTTTGACGATGGCATATATTTTAGATTTTTTCCCTCTTCCTTACAAGATAATGCTAGATTAATGTGTTATTCTTTCACTCATACCGCACTTTCTACTTGGTTGTCTTTTCAGGCTAAATTCCTACGGAGTTTCTTTTCAATTTTCAGGAAACAGTCAAAGTGGCAGTATGCACTGAAGCTGCTAATATCGAGCTTTGCCCAAGAGGATGGAGAGTATATCTTTCAGGCTTGGGGAAGGTTCAATGGTTATTTGTCTGACTGACCACATCATAGGTTCGAGTTGCACCATCTTATAAATTCATCTATGGGGACTGTAGCTGCTGGTGTAAGAGTGCATATAGACGATGAGTGATGAAGCTTTCTAGGATATGGAGCTTGAGGATGCCTAGGGATTTTTGGTGGACATTATAGAGCATGAGTAGCCTGTGCCATCTAAAGATCAGTCACTTAGACGTGAAGATGATGGTAAGCATATTCCTTCTAAGGATACATATCATAGGTCCAGGCACAGCCTGATGAGGCATTTGAGGGCTCTTCCCCATGCAACCCCATGCAATACCAAGAGAAACAAGTGAAGATGGTGCATTGGGGGTCAAATAGAGGAATTTGAGCATATAAATCTGGATCAGTAGGAGGAGAGTGATGATGGAGTGTGTGTTGACCATGTGGGTGACACGATGCATTTCCATGTCGGTGGTGATGTTGAGGTAGAGATGAGTGATGAAAAGGGCGGGATTGATCATATTGAGGAGCCTGAACAATGTACTACATCAAATTCACCTTCCCCCCAGTTTGAGTTCCTGGGACAGACTCCTGAGAGGGCATACTTTGATGATGGTGAGGATGATATATGCGAGGGAGTGAGCTTACAGACCATAATGGAGCCTGAACCATACCTTCTCTCTACTACAGTGTAGCAGCTCCTACTTCCTTCACCTTGGGATGCCCACCAAGCCCTCATCCACGATGATTTTCAGGACAGACCGCATAGCTTGGGGAAGACTACAGATCCTATAATCCTTGATAGCGAGGATGATGATAGCGAAGGCGAAGGCAAAATGGTTTACTTCAAGCCCGAGTTTCTTTTTTCTCCAGATTTAACCCTACAACCACTCCCCCCTTCTCCTGAGGCATTGCACCAAACCACGCCTAGCGACACCATTCAAGGAAGTTCTCACCATCTCATGTCGTGCATTTCTGAATCCCAATTTGCACTTCCGCACATTTTTGATTCAAATTGTCGTCAAATTTGTTTAAATCCCTTTATTTATTTTGACGACCCATTTTGGAATAACTAAGTTGTAGGGCATGAACATTCATCTTGGATTAATTCAGCTCGTCTTCCACATGACACATATTATTCAAAGGAGATGCATGGAGCTGCATTGTTGAAATCCCAGGTCGGTGGAGGCCTGGCTCCAAAGCATTTGGCAGAGTAGTGAAAAGTGCTGATAGAGCGGCTGCCTCCACCGTTATACATCCAAGATCCGCCATTTGACCGCGATGACTTCTATCCAGTAGTGTAGATAAATAAAATAAAATTCTAGCTTTATTTGGGTTCGCAGTATGTTTTTCTTTATTTATGTTTTCATCCCTAGGATCTTTTGCCAAGATCTAATACTCTTCCAATATTGAAGACAATGTTTATTTTAAGTTGGGGGAAGAGTGTTAAAATATTTTGGTTTGTTAGGACTTTTACTTAAGATTTTTTTATTTTGGAGATATACATTTTGCCATCTTCAATACCTTACAAGTATATCATTTACACTCCTCGCTCATTTGCTAGTCGTTTGCTTTGTCCCTTGCATGCTTCACGTTCATGCATATTTTCGGATTGAAACTTTATTTTCCGTAATTATGATTGGCATGCTTTGAATGCTTTTTCTTCATGAGATCACTTTTTAATATGCCATTTATGATACGAGCCCATATTTCATGAACTTTGTCTTTAAAATTGTTTGGATTTAGTTTGTTGCAAATTTTATGATGCATTGGTCTATGTTAAACCAATCGAGTTGAGTAGTTTTCAAATCGATTGGTTTTAGTTATGATTATGCTTGGTTATGCCTATGTGTGGTTGGTTGGAGTGTTGATTCAACAAAAAAATAGAAGGCAGCAACAAACAAAAACAAAAAGAACAAAAAAGAATAAGTGCATTGTTCTTCTAGTTTTATTGAGTAGCGGGTCCTCGTGCTTCAAGAAGCATTGGGGATTCACATCGAAAGATAGGATTTAGGGGACTGCATGCACAAAAAAGAAAGACAAAAAGAGAAAAAAATAAAGAATAATCTTTACACTCCCAACTACCACAAATTACGAAAACTTAGCGGTATCTTGGCTAAATCATTGAGATTTGAGATTCTATGATACGACATTGTGGCTTAACCCTCATTTATGCAAAGTATTGGTTGTTCTTTATTTTGAACCAAATTAAAGCGTTTTTTATGATTTTGGTCCCATTCATGGATGTGTATATTGGATTTGAGTTCAAGTTGAAATATTTTCTATTTTGCCATGAATAATTTAAAGTTTAATATGTGCTTTGTTGAGAATCCGAATCTATTGCTCGTTTTGCTAGGGACTAGCAAAAAGCTAGTTAGGGGTGTGATTCGGGGTAGATTTTGTATATTTATCCCCCCATTTTCTGTGCTTTTTGTGCATAATTTGTGTTCATTTTGGTTTCGATACACGCATTTTGATGATATCTCTTAATATTGGATCTTATCATTTAATTATACATAAAACAAAATTTTTACAGTTTATAAACATTTTTATCTTTGTCTCGAATTATTTTTCAGTTTAAGATCGTGAAGTCCGAATTCCAACGCATACTTTTCTAGAAATTTTGGAGGTCGGAGCAATTTTCTACCTTTTTGGGAGACAAGGTGTTAGTGCTGAAAATTTTTGCTGGTTCCTGTCGCCACACAGACGTGTCATATTTGACATGACCGTGATGGCCTTGTTCAGCTGGAGCACCATATCTTTGGTGGAGTCGACACGACCGTGTCACTTTGTGACACGACCGTGTCGCCCCCACTTTCTTCCATCTTTATTTGCGGATTTTGGGCTTCGACACGACCGTGTCGATTTCGACATGGCCGTGTCGTTCTTTCTGCAGAACCCAAAGATTAAATTTAGTAGGTCGGGTGACCTTAAACGACCACGTCATTTTCCCCAAACGACCGTGTCGCCCGAACATTTGATTACGACGTGGTCGTGCAATTTTGACACGACTGTGTCGCTGATTCTCATTTTCACTTATTTTATTGGTTTTGGGGTTTTCTTCTTGACCCGTTTGGGCTTTCTTCAACCCACTCAAGTTGGGGGCTATTTTTAGGGCTTCTTCCATCTCTTTAACCCTTTCCATTTCTCCTCTTCTTCATTTTAGGGCAGTGGTATGGAGGAGCAAACAAAGGAAACCCCAATGGAGCAAGGGCTTAGAGGTACTCAAGAGAAGGAATTGGATCTTCATCTCTTCATTAGCTTGCATATTTGATCTCTTCATCTCTTTCTCTTTTGTATTTGATTTAAAGTCTTGTAACCTTAACTTGGATGATGTTCTTGAGTAAAGTTTCTCCATTTATTGTTATTATGGCTAAATCTATCTTTGTATGTTCTTTGGGTGATTTTAGGGATTGTCTTATATTATGATTTCTTTGTCTCATGCACATGTTGTTTTACTCATTATGCCATTAGTCTCTACACACGCTTAATGATTACCTAAGAGGGTTAACCAAGTGAAAGAGGGCCTCGGGAGGGGTGAGAAACCTAGCGGGGTCTCATTGCATGATTTATGCCACAGGAATGATGATATGATATGATGCTTGTGCAATCTTCGAAAGGGGTGAGATGCCTCTAGAGGGGAGA
>CM061142.1:219066875-219166889 GCA_030789695.1 Scilla litardierei | reverse complement strand
TGGTACAATATGTGTCGTTCGACCCCAGTGTCGAGGACGCGCCTTTACCACATGATGCAAATGCTGAGAGGGTGGCAAGGTCCAAGATGGCCATTAGGGATGCACGCCAGTTGGCTTTAGATATATTGGATACCGTAGCACATGTTAGGATGATTTCAGCTAGAGATGAATGCTTTCAGCAAAAGGGTATAAAAACGTATTTCAATTATGTTAAATAAGAACATGTTATATAAAATTTTATTTATATTATAAGATAATATCAATTTTTTTCTAGCGGTGAGAAGCCACCAAAGAATGGACGAGGGTACACCATGCCCTCGCACCTTATTCCACCAGATGGGATGCGAGTTTTCATACATTGGAGCCACGACGCCCCCATTGAAAAGTGGGGGGGGGGGAGTTTACGAGTTTTTTTGGCTAACTTGGCCAGAAGGGCCGATATATTCAACATTTGCCTCAATTGGACTGAGCAAAGATTTGAAGATTTGGTCGTATGTTGGCGCTGGATCAACGTAAGTATGTTATATTTTAATTTATTACTTTCATTATGTATATAATTTGTACATGTGTTTTTTGCATAGACATTACATGTTGGATGCGAACCCAGGCGCATGGAAGTTCTACTTCAATAAGATACAATATGCATTGGTCCAGTGGCATAATGACCTTAAGGGAAGGATCTGATCGAGGTACATAGAAGACTGGAAGCATTGGTGGCATATGGACACGCGAGCAGATCCCCTCAAGTTTTTCGGATCTTGTGCCTATTGGGAGTCTGATGAAGGAAAAGTATGGGTCAATTTTGGTCCCTTTTAATATGTTTTATATATCCATTTGCATGACATGTTTTTCTAAAAGAGGATTGCGGATATTGCCAAGGCGAACTATGAAAAGCCACGAGAGTATGAGCATCATACCGACTCCAAGAGCTACACCAGACATGCCCACGATTTGGCGCGACAGGTTATAAGTTCAATTTTAAATTTGAGCACATATTATGTTATAATGGAATATGTGTCTAAGATCTGTCTACGTATTAATCTATTTTTTTAGGGCAAGCCGGGTTTGGAGTCATTGGTGGAGCGTGCACTTACACAGGCCCACCCCAAGTATACGGATATAAATAAGATGGAGAAGAATAAGAAGCTGCTAGTAAGTAATAACTTATGTTTAATAATATTGTTCATATTAAGTATAATTATAATGTAAAATTATAATGTTGGTTGTATTTGTTTCATGCTTTTCTGCATCAGGCTGCAGCAGACCTCAGGTCACACTCTAAGGTAGGCTCCAGTTGCTCTGACTGTTCACCAGGAAGGAGGAGGATGCCCTCATTGCAGGGGTGCTTGGAGGGACGAGGAAGCACCTGTATCTGTTTATAGGTTCAGAGACCAGAGACAATGGACAGTCGACCAGCTCGTCCTCAGCAGGTCCTGAGAGTACCCGACGCCTAGAGCCCACCAATCCACCAGCGGGCATGCAGGAGTTCACTACCATGATGACCAAGATGGTGGAGAAGATGGCGCTGTATGACCAACAAATGGCGGAGAGGATGACGCAATATGACCAGCAGTATCAGTTATTGCTCGCTTGCATGCCTCCAGAGATGCAGGAGAAATATCATCGGCTCTGCAATGATCTGGTAAGAATTTCTATCAATTATTGAATTATGTAACTTTAATGGTATTTAATTAGGATTAGGGTTAGTGTATGGGTGTGACAAGAATATATATGATATGGGAAACTTTAGATATGTTATATGATACTTATATATCGTATATGTATCATATACAATTACAGCTTGAAGAAAGGAAATACTGCTAGTGAGCGAAATTGTTTTGGCATATAAATATTTTGAACACAAGAAGCCACTAATCACATGAATTTTGTAAACTTAATCTACAAACTAAATTACCTAGGACAACAACATGATTTTGTAAAGAACACAACACAAAAATGCAATATCAAATTGCTCCAGTCATTTTGAGCTATATTTATTCAATATAAAATGCAATATCAAATTGCACTGTCTCTCCCACTCTCAATTTTTTCAAAAAAAATTTCTCATTTTCATCTTTGTTGCAATCATATTGAATGGAGCATTCAATGAGTCCAGACCCTCATTGGTCTGTAAATTAAACATCCAAGGATTTGTTATGACTTGTGAATGAGATGATGCCAAACCCTAGAATATGTTGATTCTGTCCATTTGTGGTCCTCACGCCCCTCATTTGTGCTATCTTTGGACACTTGTTTGAATGGTTAAATGGACTTGGAATGGAGTGCCATTTTTCCTACGCATTCACCGTTCAACCATCTTCGCAACGATGTGTGACATCATTCTTGTAGCTCAACGGTGAGAGAGAGAAAATTCGTCAAAGTTTGGCCTTCATGTAAGACAAACTAAATTTAATTTTTCTTCCTCAAAAGTTTAGTCACACATCGGAAATTGAGAAGAGTGGAGGGATCAGCTGCCTATATAAATAGGGGCATACTCCCCTACTTGAATGTCGTCCTAAATTTCAGATCTGAGTAGCTCCATTAAACATGAGCAAGGCCGGATCTGAGCTTAAAGAAAACATTGCCTCTTTCTTCCTAAATTCTTCCTTGCTCCTAATCAGGCTCTAGCAAATCTACGAAGGAGTTCGGATCGGATCCGAAGTCTTGACGAAGGATCTACTCAATGTGAAACATTCTACGACGTGTGGTTGACTCGGCGACAAGGGTGTTGCTCGCCTCGGGATGTGGTGCGGTTCGAGAAGCGGTTCGGCACGGTACGAGATTCGGCTCGGGACATGGTTAGTCTTGGGAGAAGCGACACGTGGCCAAAGAAATGTTGTTGAAAACGACGATTCGTATTCTATGGAAACGAAGTGAAAGGTATGTAGTTTAATTAAACATGCGTTTATAATTGCAAATAGGTTGATAGATCTATCCTTAGGGGTTGGTCGGACCCAACCCTGGGATAGTAGAGATTCTGGCTAGGGTTTGTTCTCTTTAGGGCTAGATTTAAAATTGTTTTAAATCTGTTTTTCTGCTGCTTGTTTGATCTCGGTGTCCGACCAACTTGGGCCGGATGTCGATTTTATGGCCCTAAGGACCCAGAAAACCCAACAACTGCATCATATACTCTTTATAATTACAAAAACTATAGATCAAGTAGATTGGCATTGATACAACTGAAAGGTTTACAGGGTCCTTAGGCTATAAAATCGATGTCCGGCCCAAGTCGGTCGGACGAAAAAATCAAATATGCAGTGGAAAAACATCTTAATTTTTTTTTCAAGAAAGCCCTAAAGAATGAACCCTACCAAAAATCTCTACTATCCCGGGGTTGGGTCTGGCCAACCCCTAAGGATAGATCTATCAAACTATTGCAATCTAAACACATGTACATTAAACTACTTACCTTTCACTTTGTTTCCGCAGAATACGAAGCATCGTTTTCGACAACATTTTTTATCTCCGAAGCAATGCCCTGCATTGTGGCTGAGCCGCTTCTCCCGAGCTGAATCACGTCCTGAGTCGAACCACGTCCCGAGGCGAGGAACACCACTGTCGTCGAGCCAACCATGCGCTCTAGAAAATTTTACCTTGAGTGGATTCTCTATCAAGACTTTGGATCAGATCCGAACTCCTTCATAGCTTTACTAGAGCCAGATCAGGAGCAAAGAAGAATTTGGTAGAAAGAGTGAATATTAATTAAGGTCTTAATCTGAGCGTGCTCAAAACTTTTTGGAGCTACTCGAATCGAAGACTTGGTGTGAGTTTAAAGGAAGGGGGTTAGCACCTATTTATATAGGCGACTGACCCTTCCAATTATTATCATATCCGATGTGGGACTAATGGTTTGGAGGAGAAAATTGACTTTAAGTTTAATCTTTACGAAGGCCAAACTTCGACGAATTTTCTCTCCCTCAACATTGAGCTTCTCAAGTGATATCACAAATCAAATCAAAGAGCACTGAACAGTGATCGCATAGAAATAAACAGGGCTCCATTCTGACTTTGTTTGACCCCTCAGACGTCGTCTCAAAGATAGGCCAAAAGTCACATTAGGCAGGAAAAAATGCAGACGTCAGAAATAATCAACTAGGGTTCCAAAACCTAGTTGTGGGACCACAGAGTGGGCCCCATGATTTGACCGGCGCATGTAGCCCAAAAGGGCGGCTGGCACGTGCCCCCAGCTCGGGCACGTGCCCCCAGCTCGGGCACGTGCCAGCGCCCAATACTGGGTGCTTCAAGCACCCACAATCGGGTGCCAATTTAATGCCCAGCCCAATGGGTCGGGCCAGTGGGCCACATCAGGTTTTTTTATTTATTTAAAAAACTTTTGGGCCTTTTCTCTTTGGGCTTGTTGGTGTACTACTCCTTTTAAATAGATTTTCTTGGCCCGTTTGGACTCCGATTCAAGAATGGTTTCTCCCGACTTTCGTGGAAAACTCTCAATATTTTAGACTTATATCGCAAATTCATTGTGACTTAATAATTTCTCATACATCAAATGTATTATCTTCCTTAAGACTTCCTATTACTTGGCGAAGGTCTCACTCTGTGAGAGACCTTACAGACTGACCCTACTACAGGTGGGGCTCGAAACACCTGACGGTAGTACCCACGAGCAGCAGGTATCGTCCTTGTTTTGGTATCATAATTATTTGGTTAAGTCCTCGACATGAGTACCATGACTGTGTCCATATTGAATACCGCAGTTTTAGTCCCTTCATTAAAACTATGTCGCCTAGTCAAGCCTAGGGTACGGTCAAACTGTCAACTATAACAGCTTGAACTTGGTTAGTCTCGATCGGTCTTTAGTCAAATAATGTTGGTATTCTTCCAACATACTTTGGCCAAAGTTTTTCACTAAAGCCCGAACCAATACGTGCGACACTAACTCCCCAAAAATGGGAGAGCCGAATTCTCTCAACATCATTACTCTCCTCGTATGCTTCAAGTGTCACCCAACCGAAGACCTTTCGACAAGTGTTGCCTCGAAACTAGGTCAGAAATCTAAGTGACACCGTTCACGTACAGGTTCGTACAATGACCTTAAATCTAAGGACCAACTTGCCTATCATCATAGTGAGTTATTACTGACAGGTTAGTTATGTTAACCATGTGATAATCCTCGTTAGGTCGTTCAGTGAACTTATTCTCCAATGAGCACCTATGTCTCGTCTCTGACTTTGTCAAGTCGAATGAACATGAGATCATCGTCACCACTCTGTAATGAAGACAAAGATACAAGGTCAATCTGATGTATCATTATCATTTTCTCGAAACATCTATGACCGCAAATGATTTTAGACTTTTGCTACAAACGATCAAACAATTCTCCATGATCAAGATCCTCATCTTGGTACTTGTTTGAACTTGCATCAAGTCTCAGGACTTTACCTAAGTTCTAATATCGACTACATTATTATTAACTTAGGTAAAGTCCTACCAAACATCATACTGTTATTATGAACAAGACATTTGTACACATACATAGAGATAAATTGCCTCGAGGGCATACCCATCTCCCAACAGAAGATGCGTATGTACAACTTCACAATGAATTTGAAAAATTAAAGAAGAAAAATTAGAAATTAGAAAGTAGCAATATCTTGAAGACGGACTATGGTACTCTTGTACATGATCATAATGCTCTATCCCAAGAACATACATGCTTGAAAAGTGATTATAACATTCTAGTACATAATAATGATGGTCATAATACATTGCTACCTGATTTTAAATGTCTCAACGATAAATATGATGCTTTAGTGCATTACCATAATCTTTTAAAGAATAAGCATGCTTTATAAATTTCTCTTGTGAATAATCGTGTAAATATTCTTGAGAATGATGTATACACCAACAAGCTTAAACACGAGGAGTTAATGCTTAAAGTTAATAATGTTAAGACTTCTCATACACCAAAGCATGTCACTACACCACACCATACTCATGTATCTAAAAATACTTTGCATATTAGAAAAAATCATGCCTTTATGTATGGTATACATGCTAATAAAGATAGACATCGTGCTTTATCTCACAATGTTCACAATATGGCACACAATAATGTTGTATACAATGCTTATCACAAATCACAATTTGCACACAAACCACATATTGTACACCATGTTTAAAAAACATTATGATATGGGTGCATGAACACTTAAATTTGCATGATAAAAATGTTTATATTCAAAATTTCATTAGAGCATGCATTGGTTTCACAATGATGCATGTGTCTAGGGGAAATAAAATTCAAATAGGATTTGGGTTTCAAATCGGTGACCATATATATTGTATGTCTTTTTAGGTATCCATTTGTTTTATGATCACTCTTTTAATACCTTAGAATAAAAATAGGAATTTATTAACAGCTAACATTGTGGACCCAATCGTTAGTGGGTACCAAAACAATCAAGATATTTTTATTTCAGGCACTATATACAAATATGTGGATCATGGATAGCAGAATCTCCGCACACACGAGATAGAAAACAAAATTACTAAGCTCCTTAAAAATGATTGATGGATGAACGATAACGTTTGGGGATAACAAAAAGAGTAAGATCATCGACATCGAAAATGTTGGTAACCCTTCCAAACCTATTACTGAACATATTACCTTAGTTAATGGACTCAAACATAACTTGATTAGCATTAGTCAACTATGCGATATGCGTTACAAAGCTCTCTTTACGCATGATGCTTGCCTTGTATATGACAATGATATGAAAAAAAATTAGTCAAAGGTAATCGCATAGAGAATATGTATATGCTTTCATGCAATGATAATGATTCAAATGTATGCTTAATTGTTTCATGCAGTGTCCCTTTATAATGGCATAAACGTTTTGGTCATGTCAACATCAAAAACATAAATAAGATATCTAGGAAGGAATTGGTACATGGACTCCCCAAAATGAATTTTAAATTGGACAAAATTTGTGAATCTTGCCAACTTGGCAAAATACATAATAGCAATTTTAAGAGTATAGGAGCCCTAGCTCAAAAAGACCACTTGAACTCATTCATATAGATCTATTTGGTCCAGCTACAAGTTCATCTCTTTATAGTGACACATATGTATTTGTCATAGTGGATATTACAAGGGATTTACTTGGGCTTTGTTTTTTAGAAATAAAAATGATGCTTTTCATGAATTTAAAATCTTTTTCAAAAGTATTGAAAGACTTCATTGGTCGAAAATTATTTCTATAAGAAGTGACCACGGTGGTGAATTCAAAAATGAATCTTTTCAAAAAATTTGTGAAAAACATGGTAGCACACACACTTTTGTTTTTCCTAGAGCTACTCCTCAAGATGGGGTATTGAGAGGAAAAACAGAACACTCCAAGAGTGTGCACGGACAATGTTGTTTGAAAGTAACGTTCCAAAATATTTCTGGGCAGAAGCTATCGCAACCGCATGTTATGTTCAAAATAGGGTACTTATTAGAACTCCTTTTCAAAAGACCCCCATATGAGCTATTGTACCAACAAATTCCGAACATATCAACTTTTAGAGTTTTTGGTTGTAAATGTTATGTTTTGAACACAAAAGATAACCTAGATAAATTTGACTCCAAGGTGGATGAAGGAATTTTTATCGGTTACTCTTATAGGAGCAAAGTATATCTTTTTTACAACAAAATAACTCTTGATGTTATTGAAACGTTAAATGTTACAATTGAAGAATCTTTTACTATCTCTTCAAATAGTATTATTAATGATGATGATTCTATTGATGATGTGGTGTACATTCAAATGATATGAATAATTCTGTTCCCTTACCTAAAGCTTACACTAAAGTTGCACATCACCCATACAGACAAGTTATTGGAAATATTAATGAAGGTGTTAAAACTAAGTCACAAATAGAATATATGTCACATGTTACTTTTGTTTCTAACATTAGGCCATAAAAGATAGATGAAACTTTTGTAGATAATGCTTGGATAGAGGCTATGCAGGAAGAACTCCTTCAATTTGAAAGAAATCAAGCGTGGGAGTAAGTTCATAGACTAGAAAAACATCTTGTCATTGGCACGAAGTGGGTATACAGAAACAAGTAAGACGAGGACGACGTTGTGGTAAGAAACAAAATAAGGTTAGTAGCACAAGGATACTCGCCTGAAGAAGGAATTGACTTCGACGAAACTTTTGCACATGTTGCTAAATTAGAACCAATCAGGACGTTATTCGCATTTGTATCATATAGACAATTTAAATTATACCAGATGGATGTAAAAGTGCATTCCTGAATGGTTATCTAAAGGAGGAAGTCAACGTTGAACAACCCCCTGGATTTAAACATGATAAGAAAATGGATTGTGTGTATAAATTAAATAAAGCATACATGGCTTAAAACATGCTCCAAGAGCATGATATGAGAGATTAAGGAAATTATTAATCGACTCGGGATACAATGTAGGAAAAATAAATACAACCTTATTTATTAAGAGAATTAATGATAACATCATACTCATTCAAGTTTACGTTGATGATATTATTTTTGGATCGGCTAACGAAAAATTATGCCAAGAATTAGCAAAGTTGATGCAGTATGAGTTCGAGATGAGCCACATGGGTGAGCTCACGTACTTTTTGTTGGATATTGGCATATAAGCCCAATATTATTTTGATGATGATCACCATATTATGTTGTTGATAATGACTTTATTTGTTTTAGTCTCATAATTTCATTTTATATCTTAATAAGGACCAATTTATGAGATTCTTGGGATGATGAATCAAAGAGAAATGCTTGGGATGATTAGCTCAAGTCTATTTCAAAGCATGCACAAGCTTGAAGATATTATTATATGTCTTTCTTTGTGTAATTTTCACATTTATGCTTAGATGATTTGTATGCCTTGTAGATGCATTCATTCATACCTCAAAACAAATTTCAAACTCACAAATTTTTTTGAAATGATTTAAAGTGTTTTTCCAAACAATATCAAGTTTTGTATCCATGTATCGGTTTTTCTAAAATCTGTGTCAGTATTCAAACCTCTTTCAATTTTGATATATTTGGATTTATCATCTATTCCTGGACCATTAGATAGAATACTTCATTAGTTTTCCAACGCATCTTGAATCACTAAAATGGGAGTTCATTTGAGTGATTTATGATCATTTTAATTCGACGCTGCTGAAATCAGTCGACCGCGAAAAAAGTAGTCGACCGCCGATATAAAAGTAGTTGACTACTTTGACTACAGGAGCCGACTACATTTGGGTTTTACGTAGATCTGAGTATTATGTAGAGTTGTCGTTTTTTTCGTTGTGGGGGCTTTTTAGTCAATGCTTTTCAACAGTTCTTTGGATTCTATTTAAGCTTGTTTTGCTGAGATTTTTGGCATCCATTACTATCAATTTCTAAACTGATTTCTAAGTTTTCCAGCTTCCAAAATTCTCTCTTTCTCTCTTTCTCTTGAATGAGTAAAGCTTATAAAGTTTCATCAAAGAGAGTTTTTCTTCCAAGTCTCAAGCACTTTCAAGCACTTGATTTTTCACTCATGCTAGCCTTCATTGCATATGGTAAGATCATCTACAAGGCTTAGGTAAGAGTGTTAATTTTGTTTAATTTTGTTTTAACCTAACTCTCGGGTTGTGAGAGCATTTTGGAGTGTTACTCCAAATTGGAGGGTTTACTCCATCTTAGGGAGGGTTTACTCCTTTGTATCACAGTTTAGGGATTGTAACTCTTGTCTTTAGTGGAAATCCACAACTCGGGCTTACGAGTATGGGACTGGAGGTCACGTAGTCGAACCCGGATACATCGTGTGTTTGCGATTGTTATTGTGTGATTATTATTTGTGTTGCAATGATATTTCTGCACTTGCCTAATTAATTTTTAATTGAATTTTTATCTGCCACTACATTATTTACCCCCTAGTGTGTGCTTAGTATATAGGATCCTAACACTTTTAAGGTTGTTGATCAAGAATTCAAAAAAGGAGACCTTCATTCATCAAACGAGAATGCAAAGCATCTACTCAAAATGTTCGGAATGAAGAATGCATTGAGGAAGAACACTCATATGGCTACATCCACCTCTTTGGACAAAGACGAAATGGGTAAGAGTGTTGATTAGAGAACATACAGAGGTATGATTAGTTCTTTACTATACCTTACCGCCAGTAGGCCTGATGTTATGTTTAGTGTATGCGTTTGTGCATGTTTTCAGTCAGATCCCAAAGCACCACACCTTAAAGTAGTAAAGCACATATTTAGATATCTAAAGACCACTTCTGACTTTGGGTTGTTTTGACCAAAAGATAGCACATTCGATCTTATTTCTTAAAGTGTCTCAGACTATGCTGGTTGCAAAACCACTAGAAAGAGCACAAGTGGAACATGTCACTTCCTTGGACATTTCCTTGTCCCCTGGTTTAGCAAAAAGCAGAGTTCAGTCTCATTTTCTACCATTGAGGCATAGTACATAGCTGTCGGACTTGCATGTGCACAACTCCTTTGGATGAACCAAGTCTTAGTGGATTATGGTGTTTGTTAAGTGTATTTTTTGTCAATTTCTACACCTCATCTCCGGTGCATATTTCATATTTTATTCACATTTCCTATGCATTCTTTGTCCCTTTTGGACATTTTCTTCTTGGGAGATGTGTTTATGTATTTCGGGAAGAGAAGAGCACAAAACGAGGCAAAGAGGTGATGGGAAGGAAGCGAAAGAGAAGCGAAGAGGATGGAGACCATTAGGGGGATAGAAAAGAGAAACATAGATCAGCACGATATTGAGTTTGCATGCACGGCCATGTCATCATTTCAGTTAGAGCGGAAGGAAGAGGAGCCGCACGATAATGCACTAATAAAAAACTCCTTTTCTTGCCTAACTGATAGCATGGCAGTGTGGCATGACCTTGCAAGCGGACGAGACCATGAAACTGAAGATCGAAGTTGGAATTAGGAGATGAATCGACATGGCTGTGTCGATTGGTGGCATGGCCGTGCTCAAAGCGGCAACTTTTAAATAACCCTAGCTTTTTTGTGGCGGCCGGCACGACCATATGTCTGCTATTTTTCCAGACTCCTATAAACTGAAATCGGTGTAACTGAACCCATCATCTAATTTTTGAAGAATATTTTTGTCTGGTGTTTTTATATGGTATATCTCTTCTTTTATTTTTCTCAAGTAAGGTAAGAATCCTCAACTCTATACAATTGATTACGCTTGTCCTTTTTCCAACTCCAATATCTTATTTCCTAACCGGTGTTTCAAACCCCAATCAATATATATCGGTTACTTTTTACGTCTTCACGTTCAAAAGAGAAAGTTACACCAATAAGACAAAAAGGGATTGAATTTGAAAATAAGAGGTATTAAATTCAAAATAGATTATTATTAAGTACAATTGAGAAAAGGAAAATGAGAAAGAATGGAGTTTATATGCTGTAAATCGATTGTTATGAAAGTGACTGTAGCTTGCTTATTGTTTAATAAAAACGGGAGGTTTTAGAGTAATAATTTGATTAATAATCTGACGACTGTTGTGAAGGGAAAAGTAGGGAAAAAAGGTGTAGAGGGTTAAGAGCCCCCCTACACTTGTATTTATAGCTTTCAATAGTGGGTTGGATACCCATTTGGCCCAATGGGCCTATTCATAACACTTCCCCTTATCCAACCAACATTGAATAAGAGGTGGATTCTTCAGGATCCGAGTTAGGATAACTGTCTTGTTAAATAAAGAACAGTTAATCCATAACTTCCCATGTTTTGGGGATGTGTCTAGGGGTGGATACTTCAGGATCCAGAGTCAACGAGGTTTCCTCGTCAAAGCCTTGACTACGGAAAACCCTGTGGGAAAAAACCTGTAGCCAAGGGAAAAGAGTACAACTCTGCAGTTGACTCCCCCTCATCTGACCAAGCTTCAGGCTTGCAGATTTCCTATGAATCTATACATCAGTTTCCTATGTATCTATGAGTTCATAGTCCTCTCATCCTGACCCAGTTTACATTTACTCACTCTCCTCATCCCAATCCCATATACAAGTTTCTCAAAGATACTAGTAGGCATGGATTTGGTAAGCAAATCCGCTAAGTTATTACATGATTGGATCTTCTGTACCTCAATCTGCTTTTGCTTCTGAAGGTCGTGCGTCCAGAAGAACTTGGGGGAGATATGCTTTGTCTTGTCGCCTTTTATGTAGCCGTCCTGTAGCTGGGCTATACATGCTGCATTGTCTTCATGAAGTGGAGTAGGCGCAAGAACACCGGTCATCAGGCCGGTGGCGGTAAGAATGTACTGGACCACGGAGCGTAGCCAAAAACTTTCCTTTCTTGCTTCGAAGATGGCTAGGAGCTCTGAGTGAGTGGATGAGACGGTCGTCATGGTCTGCTTCACAGATCTCCAGGATATGGCTGTGCCGCCATAAGTGAACATGTATCCTGTCTGAGATTTCTCTATATGAGGATCGGACCTGTATCCTGCATCAGCATAACCAACTAAACCAGTTGATGCCCCTTTCCTGTAGAATAGACCTAAGTCTATAGACCCTTGGAGGTAGCGCAAAAGATGCTTTACTCCGGCCCAGTGCCGCTGTGTAGATGCAGCACTATATCTGGCTAGTAAGTTGACTGTAAATGCTATGTCAGGGCGAGTGCAATTAGACAGGTAAAGGAGTGCACCGATAGCACTTAGATAAGGCACTTCAGGGCCTAGTGCTTCCTCACCCTCTTCCAGCGGCCGGAAGGGGTCTTTATGTACATCCAATGATCTGACGACCATTGGAGTGCTGAGGGGGTGGCACTTATCCATCTGAAACTTTTTCAATAAGTTCGATGTGTAAGTTGACTGATGTAACAGGATCCCATCGTTAAGATGCTCTATTTGAAGACCTAAATAGAATTTTGACTTTCTGAGGTCTTTCATCTCGAAGGTTTCTGTCAAGCATCTAGAAATCTCTGCGATCTCTTCAGGAGATCCGATGAGGTTCAAATCGTCCACATAGACGGCTATGATTACAAATCCTGTTGTCTTTGCTCTTATAAAGACGCAAGGACAGACTGGGTCGTTTGTGAATCCTTGTTTTGCAAGGAAATCACTCAGTCTGTTATACCACATCTTTCCAGATTGTTTTAGACCATATAATGATCTTTGCAGTTTCACTGAGTAGATGTCACGTTCTCTCTCTTTTAGTGCTGCAGGCAAAGAATAACCGTCAGGCAATCTCATATAGATGTCTCGGTCTAGGTTACCATATAGGTATGCAGTGACCACGTCCATAAGCTGCATATCTAAACCCTCTTGGGCTGTTAAGCCAATGAGGAATCGGAAGGTGATCACGTCCATGACCAGGGAGTATATGGCTTCAAAATCCACCCCTGGACGTTGGGTAAAACCCTGCGCTACAAGCCTTGCTTTGTAGCAAACGATCTCATTCTGTTCATTTCGTTTTCTACCAAATACCCATTTATAACCCACAAGTTTTACACCTTTTGGTGTCTGGACTATGGGTCCGAAGACCTTGCGTTTGGTGAGTGAATCCAACTCCACTCCTATTGCCGCTTTCCACTTTGGCCAATCATCTCTGCTTTGACATTCTGTCAGAGAGCGTGGTTCAATATCATCGTCGCAGTACGCGACGTTGATGGCAATATTACACGCAAATGTGTCATCTATGGTGGTGCTCTTTCTGTCCCAATACTCCCTAGTTCGTACATAGTATATCGAAACTTCATTTTCTCCCGGTGTTTTTCCTCTTAATGAGAGTTTGGGAGAGATGGGTAGCAGGGCTTATAGTAGCATCATGTGGTGGTATTTTTTACCATTGCCAAGGGTCCTACTCTTTCGAGGGACTTGGTCATTGGATCCTGATGGTCGCCCTCTCTTTTTGAGAGGTCCAACCATTTCTGCTGCAGGCGGATTGCATCCATTTTGCGGTATGTCAATCCTAGCTGGAGTGTTAGCAGCAGGGACGTGTGATTTGATAATCTTCTGGTTATCAGTAAATTTGTCCGACAAGAGATGGACAGTGTTTTGGATGTGGAGAATCTTCAGGACCTCCTCCTCACACTGGCTTGTGGGCGGATCAAAGTGACATAATGTCTTTGTATCCCAAGTGATACAGTCTGAAGCTTCGGGCTTCTTTGTCTGTGAGCCTAGTCTTGGAAATGATGTTTCATCGAATTCACAGTCTTCTAGACGTGCCTTGAAAACGTCTCCCGTAAGGGGTTCTAGGAATCTAATTATGGAGGGGGTGTCATACCCAACATAAATGCCTAGGCGACATTGTGGACCCAACTTTGTCCTTTGTGGTGGTGCTATGGGGACGTATACTGCACAACCAAATATTCTCAAGTGTGAGACAATTGGTGGGGCTCCAAGTGCTAGTTGCATTGGAGAAGATGACTGACCTCCAGAAGGTCTTAATTTTATTAAATATGCAGCATGTAAAATTGCATAACCCCACGCATTCACTGGCATCTGGGATTGAAGTAATAATGGACGAGCAATCCATTGCAGTCTCTTAATTAGAGATTCTGCTAACCCGTTTTGGGTGTGAACATGTGCTACAGGATGTTCGACTTCAATTCCCTGACCTTGGCAGTAGTCTAGAAAGACTTGTGACGTAAACTCCCCCGCATTATCCAGACGAAGTTTCTTTATCTGGTGGTCGGGGAAGTGGGCCCGTAACTTGATTATCTGAGCTAGAAGCTTATATAGTGCTAGGTTACGGGTGGACAGTAGACACACATGTGACCACTTAGTAGATGCGTCTATCAGGACCATAAAGTACCTGAACGGACCACTTGATGGGTGTATTGGCCCACAAATGTCTCCGTGGATTCTTTCCAGAAAACTAGGGGATTCCACGTCCACTTTCAGTGGAGAGGGTCTCGTAATCAGCTTACCCTTGTAACATGGTGGACATGGGAATTTGCCTTTTTGAAGAATCTTCAGGTTCTTCAGGTCTATGCCCATGGAGTTCTTTATGATGCAGTACATCATAACAGAGCCAGGGTGTCCCAGTCTACTGTGCCAGAGTTGGAATTCTGGTGTTTGGGGGCACTGCAGGTGCTCTGCCATGCATGTTTCTGGAGTTTGTATACTTGTTTGGTAGAGTCCCGATGGGAGTCCCTTGAAACGTTCCACAATGGTTTTTGAACCATTTGTAAGAGACGTTACAAGCAAGTATTCCCTTTTATCTTCCTCGACCGTCTCTAAGTGATATCCGTTTAAACAGATATCTTTAAAGCTTAGGAGGTTTCGGATAGATTTAGGGGAGTATAACGCATTTTGAAGTGTTATTTGTGTGTTACCGGGGAGCAATATAATTGCTTCCCCTGATCCTTCGATTATGTTTGCTGGTCCTGAGATTGTTCTCAGTGGACCAAAATATCTACTTATGCTCGTGAAGTAGTCTTTGTTTTGAAGGATCGAGTGCGTCGATGCACTGTCCACTAGGCAGATTAATTCCATATCCAAAAAGAAAGACATTCAAGCAGTAAATGATATGATAAGAAAAGATTCTACTTTCATAAAAATAAATGCTCAAAATATTGTTTTGACATGGAAATAAAACTAGATACGATGCATAAAAGGAAGATACATTGCTAGCACATAGAAATGGTACAGAACTAGAGAGTGTCATCTCCCATGAAGTCTTCAGGAGTCCATGAGTTCTCTGGCAACGCTGCGCTCTCCATCAGGTTTGTCTCAGCTCGAGGCTTGAGGCTTGCCTGGTAGAGGTCCTGGAGGTGTTTTGGTGTGCGGCAGATTTTGGACCAGTGGCCCGTCATTCCGCATTTGGAGCACTTGTCCTCCCAGTCTTTCTTGGGAGTGCCACCTTTGTTGGACATCCTCTTTTGCTTCTTGTCCATGAACTTCTGGTTCTGAGGAGGAGCTAGGGGAGTGGCCTTCTTCTGCTGCTTTTGTTCTTTCCATTTCTGGAATTTCGCCTTTTTTTCCATCTTCTTCTTCTGGGAAGACTGGAAGTGAGCCTCTGCAGGAGGTGGCAGTGGAGCGGAGCTAGGAGGGCGCAGGTTGTGAGTGGCAACCAACAGGTCTCTGTTTTGTTTAGCCATAAGCAGGCATGAAAGCAGATCAGAGTACTTCGTGAACTTCCTCTCACGGTATTGTTGCATAAAGATCATGTCCTTCTCGTGGAAAGACATGAACGTCTTTTCCAGCAACATTTTCTCTGTCACCGTTTCACCGCACAACTTCAGGCGTGAGGTGATACGGAAGAGAGCTGAGTTATACTCCGCTACGGATTTGTAATCATGTATGCAGAGATGAGTCCACTCGTACTGTGCACGGGGGAGTAGGACATCTCTCTGATGTCTGTACCTCTCCTCGAGTGCGTCCCACAACTCGTAAGGATCCTCTACAGTGAGGTACTCGTCCTTCAGGGTCGAGTCTAAATGTTTCCTGATATATATAATGGCTTTCGCCTTTAATATATCGGAGACTTCCTCTGTATGAAGTGCTTCCACTAAAGCATCCTTGTCGACTGAGGCAGTACTTGTTGTTGCCTTCTCAGTCTTTGTGAGACTGAAACCATGAGAGCGCAGATGGAACTTCAGGTCCAACTGCCAACTCAGGTAGTTTGACCCATCGGCCTTCAGGACCGAAAAGTCGACATTTGCAAGTCTGGCCATTGAATGATCTAGCAATATAAAGAAAAACAGCATGTATCATTTGAACTGAGTAAAATAGACATCCACGCATGTAATTCAAACATTTTTCATAACATGGATCGTATTAAAGTAAATTTAACATACATGCTTTTTATAGTTCATAATGTGAATAATTAACAAAGGTTAACATTCACGCATGCTGTTAGGCAGTTTCATTGTAACATTAAACATGGTATTAAAATAATTAACATCCACGCAATTAATGCATAAGCAATGAAAACAAAAATTACTTAGGACTATGGGGATCAGCCAGCCGACACCGAAAAAAAGAAGTACAGTCCGAAGTTACATCAAAAATAGCATGAAAGAATAAAATACAACTCTGGAACTTCAGAGAGAAGCCCCTATTTTCATTGTGCGTACGCTTTCAGCTCCTTTCTGGTGTCCTTCGGTCTTCTTTTTACATTTATATCCTCACTTACAAATTTCTCTCAAAAAAACAAAAATTACAGGAAATTAAAAAGTGTCGGAAACCTGGCTGATCCCTAAAAACATAGCCTAATTTCCACATCCACGCAGATAATATATTTGAAACATACAACCACGCAGATAATCAATCACAGGCATTTACAGATTAATTTAAATAATCTAAATTGTGTGTGACATGCAAAAATTTATTTTGAAAACTTTTACCTTTTGATCCATATTTTACTGTTTTGTTTACCGCTTAAAAACCATTTACAGTTTCTTTTAATTATTTTGTGCTTTTTAGGGCCAAAAATAAAAAGAAGAAAAATTATTTATGTAAATGGGCTAATTTTCTGGCCTTTTGGGCCATGAAAACAACCCATTAGGATTAATTGGGCCTCCCCCGAAAAATTGGCCCGTTTAGGGTTAGGTTTTCGGAAAACCCTAGGGGGGCCCGCGGCGTGTCGCCGCGACGGCTAGCCGCGCAGAACGCGGCCGCCGTGGCGGCGGCGGGCCGCTGCCGCCGCAGCAGATGGCCGCGACCTGCAGGCCGCGGCATGGGGGCCGTGGCATATGGCCGCGACGTGAGATCGCCGCCGCCGGCGCTTGTGAATCACCGCCGTTTCGCCCTAAGGGCGTGCGGATTTTTGGATCAAAGGTTGGGGGTAAAAACGGATTTTTTGAGTATTTAGATCGCTAAAAACATATTTTTATTGTTTTTTAGGTATGCGGATCTAAAAAAATTTGATTTTTACCGTGTTTTTAAACTTTTTGATCCTAAAACATGCAGATCTAACGTGAAAAGCAAGTTTAGATCTAAAAAGTTTTGATTTTTACCTCTAGATTCGACAAGGGAATCTAGTCGACGGTTGGTGAAGGATGCCCTTTTCGCTCCCCGTTGAGAAGATTACGATCTTCTTGAATCTGAGCGATTGATGGATCTCCTTCCCCGCGAGCCGCCGTCTCCTCCAACGAGCGTGATCGTGCTAATAATGTGTTGTGAAGGGAAAAGTAGGGAAAATAGGTGTAGAGGGTTAAGAGCCCCCTACCCTTGTATTTATAGCTTTCAATAGTGGGTTGGATACCCATTTGGCCCAATGGGCCTATTCATAACAACGACGTCTTATTATTCCAAGTTTTAAGAAGCCGACAAACAGGTAGAGGCAATTAATTCATCGATTTCAACACGCGAAAAAATCGCTCCCCACGTTGTCGTTGTGGTTGGTCAACAGTGGACGGCTCCAAAATCTACGTTAAAAAAGTCAACACGCTTCTTAACAACTCGGCAGCTCCTTGGGAAGGTTCTGTGGGGCCCACTCGATGGACGAAAGCCGACGTGGCATTTTTTTAATTAACGTCATTTGTTAATCCAAACCAACTAACTAACCAACGGTTCAATTTGATGATTGCAGTCAAAAAGCAACAACAAGAAGCCAACATCAACACTGGATCCCAAACAACAAGCCAACAAAGAGTCCCCAACTCTATACTATTGATTACGATTGCCCTTATTTATTTCTTGATTGTTGTTGTAGCCATTGTTTTACCACATTTTTGTGTTGAATGTATGATGCATTTTTATTTGATGTCTTTGCTTGTAAATCTGATGAATAGTGAGTAGTCCTCTTGCTCATGGCCAAGTAGATCCCTATTTTAAATTATTTGCAAGATGGATCGCCCCAATTATCAATCCAAATAGGTTTTAGTAAGGCATGGGTTTGGATGTGATATATTATCAATCGACTTCATTGGTGAGCTACACTGAATGGTTTTGAACAAGCTTCTGTAGGGCTTTTCCATTGTCTAGCCCAAGGCTTAGCAGACGTGGAAGAAGCGGAAGAAGAAAAACAAAAGCATAAAACACTTTTATGGAAATGCCTTATGGAAAAATTGCTCCTTTGCAGGTTATCTAAGAAGAAGGGCGAACCCATATCTCCTAAATAGATCTAAAATAATTTCTGATAAAATAAAAATATACCTTAGTTTTTGCATTCGCAAAAACTCATCCTTAGGATGACGCCCCAAAGAGATCCAACGCCTCTGTCAGGAGGTGACCACTTGCTCCAGAAAAAAATTTCACCTTAGCTGAATCCCCACCCCAAGCTTCGGATCTGAACTATCTTCCTTCAAGTCTTGATAGAACCTAAAAGGAAGCAAAGAGGAAAAGAAGGAAACATTTGGTCGCCTTTAGATCTTGGTTTGCTCACTTTAACTTACGATGAGCTCCTTGATCTAGGCTTGGTGTAAGTTTAGGAGGAAGAGGAGCTCCCTATTTATAGGGGGAGCAGAGCCGACAAAGGAGTCTCACATCTGATGTGGGACTTAAAAAACAAAATCTAAATTGATTCAAATTTGTCCCCTTTCAAGGGCCAAACTTTGACCAATTAATTCTTCCTCTTCATTACGCTTCAACATCAAAATAATATATCACTTCGAAGAGCGTTAAACAGAGATCACATAGAAAAAAACAGTGTTCAATTCACAGATCTTTTGACCCATCAAACGAATGCTAAAAATCGCAAAACTGTTCCCCAAAACATAATTCATGGGTCTACAGTCCGTGGGGCCGCAGTGGGCTCCACCCTACAGGTCAAGCATGCCCAGTGGGCGTTCCTGCCCTCCTGGGCACGGCCACCTACCTGGCAGGTTGGGCACCTACTCGTTTGGGCCGGCTCCCCCAGGCCACCTGCTAGGCTAGGTGCCCAGGCCCATAGCAGGTCTGGGTGCTCAGCACAGCTGGGGTAGGGTGCCCAATGACCAACATTTGGCTGCTTAGCCCAAGCAGCTGGGTTGCCTGTGATTATTTTTGTTGTTGTTTTTCTTTTCGTCTTTCTCCTGTCTTACTAGGCTTGGACCAAAACGAATGGGTCTGGAACATTTCTAAACCCATAAAGTGAGTTTGTTCTATGCTTTTCAAGGCTCTTTCTTCGTGTCACATCATATGGGGCCGAAGTCCTCTTCGCAACTATTTGCGACCATATAACTTTCCATGCATCATATGCATTTTCCTCTTATCACTTGGAAGATGATCTCAGCCTGTGTGAGACCCTACATGCAGACCTTACTATATGTGGGACTCATAGCCCCGAAGAATAGTGACCACAAGTAGCAAATATTGTCCCTGGTTTGGTATCATCATTACATAGTCTGCTCTTTGGCATAAACATTGTCGGGACTATCCTTAGCTATGTTAGTGATGAATTCGTAGTTCTAATCCCTTCTCAACACTATGTCGCTGCAAATCCTTGGGTATGGTTGATTGTCAACTCCTAATAGCTTTGCGCTCGATCAATATCGTTCGGTCTTAGCTTGTCTTGGTTGAATCATATCCAACACACCTTGGCCAAGGTTTTCACTAAGTACCGTACGGATTCTGCAAAACTATCTCCCCACATACGAGAGTAACGAATCCTCTCTTGGACACTACTCCACTCGTATGCTTCACGTGTCACCCAACCTAAAACCTTTCAGCAGGCACTGCCTTAAAGCTAGGTCAGAGATCTAAGTGACACCGTTCACGTACAGGCTCGTACAATGGCCTAAAGTCAAAGGACCAGCTTGCCTATCATTACTTGAGAGATACCATTGACAGTTTTGTATGTGCAACCATATAGCAGCTCTCATTGGGTCGTTCAGTGAACTCATTCTCTAATGAGCACCTATGTCTAGTCTCCGATTTTGCTAAATTGAACGATCATGAGATCATCATCACCAACACTTGGTGAAGACAGATCACACGTCTATCTAATGCATCGATGTCCTTTCTCGATGCATCTACCACTACGAAAAGTTTCAGACTTATGCTCCTAGCAGTCGAAACATTTCTCAATGATCGAGATCCTCATCTCGATACATGTTCGAATTTGCACTAAGTCTCAGGACTTTAACTATGTATTGAATGTAGATGAACATTATGATTATACTTAGATAAACATTACCAGATAGCATACTATCATTTTGAAAAGATTTCCTAATTATGAATAATTGACCTCGAGGGCACACATTTACCAATATACACAACCCTAATCACAGACCAGAAATTAGGGTTTGGCTTGATGCCTCTAATGAGGGATTGACCATCTGATAATAGGCTATGATGAGACATCGGACCATAATTATTAGAACCGCCTAAATTGAGGCTTTTGATGAGACATCGAAGTCTCGATAGGGATCCAACCCATCCTCCAAGTCCTCGATAACTTTAACCTATTGGAATGAGAAGCTAGATCCATCCGCATATAAGCTGTAGTAGCAACGACACATTAGCCCTAGCAGTCCCCTATATTGATATTTTCCCCTAGCATGATTCCGTCTCACCTTCGGATCTTTCTACATAGTTATACAAGACCTGACACAGATCCTTAATCATACCACTGCCTCCACATTTTCATTACATGCATACTACGACTCTCGTACACTTGTAGACTATAAATAAAATGCATACGATGAGAAGCATAACCGGTTTTTGGTGCCATTGCAGGGAAGGCAATCGGCTTGACTTTGCATCTAGTATAGGGTTCAATAGACTGTGTTTTTCCTTATTCTTATCTTCCCCCTTCCTTATTCTTATCTTCCCCCCTTTTTCCTATCTAACTTGTGCTGCTGACTGTGTTCTTCCAATTTGTTTCCTCATTGAATGCATAGGAAATCGGAGCAAGTAAATATGGAGAGGAAGGAGAACCCACGAGGTCCATCATGGATGTCATGACACCATGTGGTAGTCCCACGTCGAGTATAACATGCCCACCGGTCCAAGTTGCTAACTTTAAATTAAGGCCAAATTGATCCTCCTCATACAACAAGACCTGTTTAATAGGTCACATCTAGAAGACCCCTTTGAGCACCTGAACATATTCCTAGAAAAATGTGACACTATCAAGATGGAGGGTATCACTGAAGATTCCGTCAAGATTCGACTTTTCCCATTCTCTCCCAAGAACAAAGCCAAGGAATGGCTCAAAAGCAACAACCCCAACACCTTTATAACTTGGGACGCATTATCAAAGGCCTTTCTCAATCAGTTTTTCCTCCCGGGTAGATGGTTAAAAGACGAAACGAGATATCACATGAAGCAAATATATCCTATAACCGTCAGCAAGCCAGCAACCCAACCTATCGGAGTAGTAGCTATTAGAGGTCCATACCATTATTACAGTGGTCCTATCAGAATGCCAATAAGTTGTCTAGACCCTAAGTAAGGCCTACAACATTTACACCTCTGGAACCGCCGTAGAGGTCTATACTAGAGGATCTCATGGAGAGTTTTATCGCTGCTCAGAACGAGAGAAACGAGCACTTTCAATATTCCATTCAGCTGGCAAACTTGAGGCTTGATTCAATTGCGACACACAAGAAAATGATTGGGTCATAGCTCACCTAGATGTGCCATCAGATGGCCAGCTCATGAAGCCCCAAGGGCAACCAGGGGCTACCTCAATGCAATTACTCAAAGAGCGGAAGGCAATTAGAGGGACCAAGCAATAGCCCACCTGTCACCATCCCAACAGAGACATTTGCTAAGGAAAATTTCCCAGTCCTTATAAAGGATGCCGATGGAGGTGATAGCTCTGAGAGAAGAAATCAAGATGGGTCTGCTGAACCACCCAACACATATATACAGCATGTCATGTTTACCCAAAGGTTGGTAAAAGCAAAGCTTATGGAAATCTTATGGACACTCTAAAGTATTTGCATGCCAACATCCCATTTGTAGAGGCGATATCTGAAATCCTGTCCTATGCAAAATTTTCTCAAAGACTTGCTCACCAACAAGATAAAGGTGACGGTTGTATTTTTAGAAGAGTGTAGTGCCATCCTTCAAAAAAAGCTCCCAAAGAAATTGGAAACACAGGAAGCTTTTCGATTTCATGTATGATTCGGAATATGTTTATCCACAGGGCTATATGGGATCTTGGTGCTAGTGTGAGCCTCATGCTGCTTTCATCTGTAGGAAAGTCAACATGGGGTAGCTCAAACTGTCATTGATATCTCTTCAGCCGGTGGACCGATCGGTTAAATATCTGCTTGGAGTTCTTGAGGACATACCTCTTCAAGTTGGAAAATTAATTATCACATGCGACTTCGTTGTAATGGATATGGCCGAAGACTCACACATTCCTATCATCCTGGGCAGACCACTTTTAGCCACTGCCAGGGCTATGATAAACGTGAAAAATGGCAAGCTGTCCTTGAATGTAGGGAGAGACAAGGTCGAGGTCGAACTTCAGAAATCCATGGGGATGCCCTCTACGGCCAATGCATGCTACAATATATAAATGCTCGACGAACTGATTGAAGAGGCCTCATTGGATAGCATATCACCTAGTCCATTCGAGAGGCTTCTTACCGGTGGTATAGAACACAAGCAAGACGAGGAAGCCGAAGCTCATATGGAGACCTTAGATGGGCTACCCGAGCATGTGGCACCATGCACTGGCAGTGAAACATCAACAGAGATGTTATGGTTGGAGATGATTGAAAGGGAGAGTTCCACGCCTCCTTAGGTAGAATTAATGGCCCTCCCTTCAAATTAGAAATATGCATTTCTGAGGAAAAATTCCTCATACCACATTATCATCAATGCTTCTCTTAGTGATGCTCAGCTTGAAAGCTTATTAAGTTACTCCGACAATATAGAAGCGTCCTAGGCTACACCATTGACGATATCAAGGGTATCAGTCCATCCTTTTATATGCATGGAACCCCACTTGAGGATGGTCATTCCACATCCATAGAACCCCAAAGACGCATAAACCCAAATATGCAAGAGGTGGTTAAGAAAGAAGTTTTGAAACTACTGGACGTGGGCATAATCTATCCTATCTCCGATAGTCCATAGGTTAGCCCGGTTCAGATAGTTCCAAAAAAGGGGCATTACCATCATCAAGATCAATAAGAACGAGTTTATTTTTACAAGAACGGTCACCGGGTGTTGCATGTGTATTGATTACAGAAAATTCAATCAAGCCACTTGCAAGGACCACTTCCCTCTCCCTTTCATCGATTAGATGCTTGAAAGGTTGGCAAAACATTCCTTATTTTGTTACTTAGTTGGATACTCGGGATTCTTTCAAATACCTATCCACCCAAGTGACCAAGAGAAGACCACATTCATATGCCCTTATGGCACCTTCACATAGCAATGAATGCCATTCGGATTGTGCAATACATCGGCCACCTTCCAACGCTGCATAATGGCTTTTTCGATTTAGTGGAACAGATCAAGGAAGTATTCATGGATGACTTCTCGGTCCACGAAACACACTTTGATGATTACTGGAAAATTTTAACAAGGGTGTTGTGTAAGAGCCAAAGAAGTCAATCAGGTACTAAATTGGGAAAATGCAATTTCTGCAGGGTTTTCTTGGTCCTTAGGACCATAAATACGACGTCCGGCCTAAGTCGGTCAGACGAATTTTTCAAAACAATGGCGAAAAAATCGACTTAAAACAATTTTAAGTTAAGCCCTAAAGGGAACAAACCCTAGCCAAGATCTCGACTATTCCGGGGTTGGATCCGACCAACCCCTAAGGATAGATTTATCTAACAGTTGCATTTTATAAATGCATGTTATTTAAACTACATACATTTCACTTCGTTTCCGCAGAAAACGAAGCGTCGTTTTCGGCAACATTTCTTTGGCACGCGTCGCTTCTCCCGAGCCGAACCACGTCCCGAGCCGCACCTTGTCCCGAGCCGAACCACTTTCCGAACCGCATCGCGTCCCGAGGCGAGCAACACCCTTGTCTCCGTGTCAACCATGCATCGAAGAAGATTTTGCATTGAGTGGATCCTCCGTCAAGACTTCGGATCCGATCCGAGCTCCTTCGTAGCTTTGCTAGAGCCCTAACAGGAGAAATGAAGAAATTTAGAGAGAAAGAGAATATTTAATTTAAGCTCAGATCCAGAATTGCTCATGTTTAATGAAGCTGCTCGATCTGGAGCTTGGGACGAGTTTCAATGAGGGGAGTCGGCCCATGTTTATATAGGCGGCTGACCTCTTCCCTTCTCTCCAAATCCGATATGGGACTTAATTTTGGAGGAAAAATTAAATTAAAGTTTGCCTTTCAATAAGGCCAAACTTTAGCGAATTTTTTCTCTCTCGTCGTTGAGCTTCGTAAGTGATACAACCTATCAAAACGAAGAGGGTTGAATGGTGAACACGTAGGAACAAATTGCGCTCCATTTTTGACTTCGTTTGACCCCTCAAACGTGTGTCGAAAGTTGAGCTAAAAGTCACTTTTTGCTGAAAAACGCAGCCGCCAAAAACAGATGGTTTCTCAAACTCTCGTGGGCCCCACGTAAGGCCTACTAGCAAAGTAGGCACCCGCTGCAGGCTGGGCACCTTCCCACATGCGCGGACGGGTCCCAGCCCGCCTGGGCTGGGGCGGGGCGCCCGCCCGTAAGTGCGGGCGGGCCCCCCAAGCCGCTGGGCAGGCTTGACCCGCCCAGGGGCAGGAGGGTCTGGAGCCTGACCTTGCGGGTGGGCCTGCCCCCTGGGCTAGGCACATAGGCCCAAAACTAGGCCTGGGCGCCCAGCCCAGTTGGGCTGGTACGCTCAACCTGTTTGGGCCCTTTTGGCATTGTTTAGCATATAGTTTCTGCGTTTGGCGTCCGATTTGGATGGCGTTCGAACCAGGATTTAGACCTGGACATTTCCATCATCCATGTAACCTTTTCCATGTGTTTTATTATATTAAATATGCATGTAAAAAATTTACGACACATTTAATTCCCTTTAAATCATATGCAAAATTTTCACATCTATTATAAAAAAAATCATTTGCATCAAATACAAATGAACTGTGGGCATACATCCCCCAACATCTCCCACTTGCACTCAAGATCATTTATTCCGAATGCAGGAGCTAACTGCAAACTCTTTGCAGTATTCTATCCCTTTGTATCAAATGCATATTCTCCCTAATTTCTACATATTACTTGACGAAGGTCTCACTTTGTGTGAGACCCTATAGCCTGACCTTACTACAGGTGGGGCTCGAAACCCCAGACGACAGAGACTACGAGTAGCAGGTGTCGTCCCTGTTTCAGTATCATACTTATGTGGTTAACTCATTGATATGAGTATTATCAAGACCACCCTAACTGTTTCTGTGATGAATACCGCAGTTATAGTCTTTTCGTCAAAACTTTGCCGCTTACTCAAGCCTAGGGTATGGTCAACTGTCAACCCTACTAGCTTGAACTTGGTTAATCTCCACCGATCTTTAGTCAAATAATGTTGGACTTCATCCAACATAATCTGGCCAGAGTTGTCACTAAAGATCGAACTAACACTGCGACACTAACTCCCCTTGACCGGGAGAGACGAATCATATCTTGGTCATTCCTCTCCTCGCACGTTTCAAGTGTCACCCAACCAAAGACTTTTCAACTGGGCTTGTCTTGAGGTTAGATCAGTGATCTAAGTGACACCGTTCACGCACAGGTTCATACAATGACCTCAAGTCAAAAGACCAACTTACCTACCATCACTAAGAGTTATCATTGACAGATTGTTCAATCATAACTGTTGAGCATTGGTGTTTCATACTAATCTTATTTTGATGATGATCACAACATTATGTTGTTGCTAATGATTCTCTTGTTTTAGTCTCATAGTTTCATTTCAAGAATATCTTTCTTGGAGACTAAACACTTGGTGCAAGGATGGACATCAAGTGGAGAAGGGCCAAAGCTTGGACTCAAGGGGTGCCAAAGCTTGGAGATGATGGGGAGCATCAATGCATCAAGATTGAAGACATAGACTCTAAGGAAAGCAATGTAATCCATGTAATATTTCCTTTATTGCTTTCTCTCTCATTTGAGTCTACGTTAATGTAATGCCTTGATAGATGGTCTACTCATACATGCACATGCATTTAACCATCTTTGTGAGCCTTAGGATTATCATAGAATCCAACCCAATAGGCTCATCTTGACCAAAGACTCATTTGGAGTCTCTGGTTCTCCATCTGTCGCCTGCTGAAGGATTCACAGTCGACTGGGTGATTTCCAGTCGCATGTCGTTCCTTCTACAGTCGACTGTGATGCACAGCTTAAGTCAACATTTCTATTGACTCTACTTGAGCTTTCGCATCAGTCGACTAATGATCAGTTTACAGTCGCCTGTATATTTACAGTCGCCTGAGAATTGTTCAACAGTCGTCTGAGAAGCGTAAGTGCTTATACTGCTTCTTTCTGTTTTTCTCCATCTCCTGCAGCAGACGACTGATGAAGGGTTTACAGTCGCCTGACTATTTTACAGTCGACTGTATTAATGACATCAGTAGTCTGTATGCTTATCTGGAGAAAGAGTGCAGCTCTTTATTTTATTCCATCCCCTGCAACAGTTGCCTGCTGAAGGTTTTACAGGCGCATATCCTGTTCACAGTCGACGGTATCGACTTCATCAGTCGACTGTCGTGGCTCAGATTATAGCCCTTGGATATTTTCTAGCCGTTGGATAGTCGACTGTCATTTGTTCATCAGTCGACTGTCAGTATCGTTTTCGCCCAGTTTCTAGTCGTTGCAGCCTTGTGCTTTTGGCTGTTTTCTTGGGTTCTGAGGGTTGATATAGAGTTCCAATAAATATGGGTGTACTGAGTTCATTAGAACTTCTTGATGCTATTGAAAATCATAAGAGTTTAATAAGCCACTCTCAAACTCTCTCATTTCTCTCTTTGAGCTCTCATTCCTCTTCATGCATTGAAGTCCAGCTCAAGGGAAATCATCCAAGTGCTTTCAAGCCAATCTCAACACTTGGAGACCCTCTTCCATGCCTTGCATTCATCTATGAGTAAGCATCTCACGGCATAGGTAAGAGTATTTATTTTACTTGGTGATTCTTGTAATACTAATTCTCTTTGTGGGAATTAGTCTTTCTCTCTTTGTGGGAGTTTATCTCTTTGTGGGATTAGGATATTCTCTTAGTGGGAATAACTCTCTTTGTGGAAGTAACTCTCTTAGTTGGAGTTTGTGTCCTAGTGTAGGGCTAACCCTAATTCTCTGAGTGGGAGTTAGTAATTCTCTAGGTGGGAGTTTGACCCTTTTGGAGGGTTGATTGGGCCTTGTGTAGGGCAAAATCCTCTTAATAAGGTATCTCTTTGTGGGATTTGTATTCACTTCTATTTGTGGGATAATCGTGAATATTGGAGTGGCTGGACGTACCCAAGTTTGGGGAACCGGGGTAAAATCTTGTGTTTGCGTCTGGATTGAATGGGTCAATTATTTCCTCTTGCATTTATTATTCTGCATTTGCAAGTTTAATTTCAATTAGACAATTTATTTCAGTTACACTATTCACCCCCTCTAGTGTGTTGTTGTTAGTATTGCAAGGGTAAGGCGATCCTTACAATAACCTTATGATAACTCTTGTTGGGTCGTTCAGTGAACTCATTCTCTAATGAGCACCTGTGTCTCGTCTTCGACTTCGCCAAGTCAAACAAACATGAGATGATCGTCACCACTACATGGTGAAGACTAAGACACAATGGTCTATCGGTTGTGTCGATATCCATTTCTCGAAATATCTATGACCACGAACGTTTTAGACTTATGCTACTAACGGTCAAATAATTCTCTATGATCGAGATCCTCATTTTGATACTTGTTTAACTTCGAATTAAGTCTTAGGACTTTGCCTAAGCTATAATGAAAACTACATTATTATTAAACTTAGGTAAATTCTTACCAAACAGCTTACTGTTATTTTAAACAAGATGTTTGTACAGTTACACAGAGATAAATTACCTCGAGTTCGAGGGTATACTTATCTCCCAACATCTCTCACTTGCACTCAGGCCCATTTATTCCGGTATCTCATACCGCATTTACACACAAGTCTCTATAGACTTTATGTGACCGAGCCTTCGTGAGTGAATCTGCTAAATCGTCTACTGTATAGACTTAAGGGGTTTCTATGTTCATGTTAGACCACATAATTGAATCTTATCCAAATAATTTCATTGGTCTCTTGGTATCCATAATTAATGTCTTGCCTGGATCTCATCCAGCTTATCGAACTTTATGAGAATAGTCCAAATAAGTTAACTGGTCATTTAGATGGTTCATAATCGTTTCTGATAAAGTGTCAAACTCTTTGACCACTTTGTCAAGATATATGTTCTATCTCCTTGATGTCTCGCATGTTTTATATTCACTCTCACTGACCTTGAAAACTCTCTGGACAATTCATATAAGTTTGTTCTTTTAAATAATATTTAGAAAACAGACTCTACATAAATGCTCCAGTTTTTATGGTCATCATGAGCATTTACATCGAGTTCGGTCCGAGTAGATCCGTACACATCTGTAGGCGAAACAGTTTCATCATAATCCGTTTATAGGAGTTTGGATGATAACCGTTCTCAACCAACATAAGTTGTACTTCATTATTTTCCTTTTGCACCAATCTTTTGTCCTGAAGATTTACTTGCAGCCAATAAGAAACACTTTCTTTGGGCACGTAAACTAAAGTCCATACTTTATTTACGCGCACGGACCTTTTCTGGATTGCATCAAGTTATTAATCAGAGTCCCTACTCCAAATGGCGTTCTGGTATTTGACTAAGTCATCATTAACTATGATGTTTTACTCGACTTATCATCTCACGAGACTCGAATAATCCTTGTGACTTCCTAATGATTAATTTGAGGAATATTATATTTATAAGGTTCTAACATAACCTTATCAAATTCCTAGGCATTATTATCTGGTTTTTAACCCAAAACAAGGATTGTAACTCAGAGTCACTTGCCATGTATCGCACTAAGTCTAACAGAGTACTATTCATACTCTCTAACACACCGATGTGTTAAAAGACTTGACCTGAGAGAAAATCTCATTTTCTTTTGGTTACGCAAGAACTACACAGCTAAGTTTTTGACTCTTTGATACGATCGAATCAGTTCAAATACTTCTATCATTGCGTTCTTTATTTTATCAGACTTGTGTTTCATCAAGAACACGTGTCGTAATAAAATAAGAATACCTTATCTCGACTTATTTAGACTTGGGTCCGGGTACATCTGTATGTACGAGACTACAAGTTCACCGACTCATTCTCCCACTGTCATACAGATGGAATTTTGGCCCTCATACCTTCGAGACAAGATTCACAAGTGTCTTTCGACTTATAATACGAGAGGTTAGACCCCTTTATGTGACTTGTGAAGCTTAGTCTCTTCGGTACGGCCTAGTCTATTTTGCCATATAAGATTTGCTACTAACTTGGGTATTCATGTATTAACTCTTAATACAACATCGTTATACATTATAATCACTTCAAAACATTTCTTCTAAAGTAATGTGACGACAATCGTCAAGTGTGATATAAGTCCATATGGCCTAAAGACAACTTTTGTTCATTAGCCAATATGTGAGACTGTCTTTGTATAACAATTATTCTGAAATTTTAGACATCAAACATGTCGTATTTTCAGTTCCTCCTACTATGCATTGTCTTACGATAAACCAAATATTCTTTCTCTATGAATTTTTCATTAGTTCCTTCTTATTTCTAAATCATATTTAGACATTTCAATTCCTAACACAAATATTAGTTGTGCAAGCATGACATGTATCTAAACACTTGAGCTTTGCAACCTTGAGGAGACTCAACAAGTTGCTTGTCTCAAGATCTAATTTGGATACATTGTCTTGCACTGCTCTTACACTCATCTTCGAGTCAAACAGTTTGATCGAAGTTTCAAACCTTGCGGATTGAAACTGTTTTCCATACAACCTTGAGGAGACTCAACAAGTTGTACGGAGAAACGTGCTTTAAACATCAGTATATTCAAGCTGCCCATGTTCACATAGGCGAGTGTTAAGTAGTGTGCTTTTATTTTGTTAGATATTAGAGCTTAAGGAAATCATTGTCCTTAACTCGGTGCTATGAATGACATTTTGAATATATTTTGGTTTAACAAATATTCCTTACTAATCATTTTGTCCAGTTGACTTATTTCTTTTAAGGATATTATAATTATCCTGTAAAACATCGATTACCCTAGTTTAGCATATGTTCATGATTTTTAAATATAGTTAAAATGGTTTTTATTCAACTATATCCTCCGACTATTTCTGCGATCATCTTTAGCCATATAGATGAACGAATATAATTATTTAATGGGATATGGACCCAACCACCCTGAGCTTCACAACCTTGAGGAGACTCAACAAGTTGATCAACTCTGCAGTTGGTAGATAATCTCATTATCAATCACATCGCATGTAACTCCCTATTGGTTTTTACCCATAGTCACTTATGATCTTGAGGAGACTCAACAAACCATAATAACTAGTCTAGTCGAACCCTTGTTTTCATGTCTAATATTAACTTACAACAATGCACGAGGAGACCCGACACAGCGGTTTAGGTTAATACCAGACTACATCTCATGTATGATGGAGTTGGTTTCTAAACGAGTCCATGTCACAGCTTGAGGAGACTCAACAACTATGACATGCATCTTTTAGTCCCCTAATCCAAAAACAAGGAGGGCTACAGCTAACCTTGAAGAAGATTTTTAACGTAATTGACTAGATATAATCGACGATGTCACATAATCATAATTTGCATCCTTGCGATCCAGTAGAACATGGCCAGGGATTTGGCTAGGCCAGGATCACTATCCCAAGTCGAGCTAGGGTGATCCACAACACTAGTCAAAAAACACTAGACCGGATCATGGTCAATTGAAGGAAACTTATTATTCATATGTGTCCCGTTCGGTTAGAATTGGTTTCATTAAAACTACTTAATCCTATCAACTAGTTAAATACTAAAATTCGAAATTATTAGGATTGGTTAATAACTTTTATTAATGTCCTTATCAATAATAAGGATTTTTAAGGTGATATCCTAATCATGTATTATGCATTTTAAAATTCAAGTTGCAACAATTTAAATCATAGCCTTTTGTTCGAAATTATTATTAGAACAATTAAAATAATAATTAGGAGAGGGCTACCCTAAACATGAATTTAATATGTTGCAACAATTTTTAAAACATAGCATGTCCAAAAAAATTATCTCATAATTTTCTTAAAGGTTTTAATGGTTATCCTAATAGTTTTTCTTGAATTATCACATAATCAAAATAATTAATATAACCATTAAAAATTATTAACTAAACAATTTACTATAATAACAAAGCCATAAAAATTTATCTCATAAAATTTTCTTTCTAAACATGCAACCTAAAATTTATGGCATAAGTTTAAGGTACATCAAAAATTATCACATAATTTTAAAATTTTAATTTTAAAATAAAATTGAATCTAATTTCAAAAACAATTTTCAAAAAATTGTTTCTTTAAAAAACGACAGATTTTAATAGTTTAAAATTCAACCACATCTCATGGAGAAAACATGCTGTATCACATATGTTACGACCTAAAGATCGTAAGAGTCCGACTCACACCCGGATCCGCTGACATACCCCATTAACTCTCCCCTTCGAGAAAGGGCCTCCACCCCGGAAGCCCGAAGCTACGCGGGAACGGGCGCGCCTCGCAGCACTCCCCCCACCCGACCGAGGCACGCAACCGCAGTTGCTCGGCCCGCCAGGGGCAAGGCGCTTGGGGAGCCCCCGGACAATACCGCCGGATATGCTGACATAGTCATGTGCGTATCCTTCCGTTCCAGCGACCCACAACCCACGACTGACAAGGAGGCACGGCCGGGCCGAACAGCCCCCGAGCCGGTCGACCCGGCCAGCCCCCATGCACCACGACGCCAGAGATAGCATAGCCTGACCTTTAGTTCGTCACCAACGACAAAAAACCTAGGATAATGAAACGACTGACACATACGCCAACCGACCGTCTGACAAAGTACCCTCTGGCGGTTGAGCCGACTGACAGTTAATGCTTTCGGCCCTGACATCCCGACAAAAGCACCCCCTGGCCGTCGCGTCATCTGACAAAAGCAGGTCAGGCACTCCAATTCCTGACGCCCTTGTCCGAAGCTTCCGCTGACAACCGAGCCAGCTCAGCACGTCTAATCAGCATGCCAGGTCAGCCCCACCTAGTCATCTCCCGTCAGGTATAAATACCCCCTCTCCTCTTACGGTGAGGAGGTTGAAAAATTCTCTCTCAATCTATCATTCACACACGAGAGCAAAGGTCGTCCATATCTTTGTTCTCCCACCTATAGCTCGCCACGTACGGTCGACACACCGTTAGTCCGACCGGCGTGCCTAGCCCCCGTTTTAAGTCCTATTACTGACTTAGGCATCGGAGGGGCTAAGGGTTGGACCCCAACCCCGCCCTTCTGACGAGTTGCTCGTGCTGCAGAAAAGCTCGCCCCTTGGTCGACATCAACTTCAGCCTCCTGCCATCCAATCTTCCTCCGCCGCGTCCGACGAGATTTGACTCCGTGGCCACCCCCAGTGGCAAGTCCAACCTCTTCACCCCACTAATCACTTGTTAAACAGCCCACCTAAACCCTCTTCTCAACATAACCACCATGCCCTTGGTTCTCCACAATACAAATTCATTGTACGCGAGTTCCACCTCGTAACAATTGGTGCTGTCTGTGGGAACGAAGGGTCACACCCATGTTAGACTCCATGCCGATCTCTCAAAACCCTGACCACGGCAAGGATCCCGTGGGTCAGGATCCGCTCTCTCTACTAATCACCCCGGCGCCCGACCCCCTTCCGGGGATGGGCACAGAGACTGACCATACTTCGGCCCACGCCGTCCTGAAGAGCTTCGAGGCCGTTACTCAGGCGCGGGGAGGCCACCTGACGGCGGGGGCGGAGCCTCAGCCCGGCCCCTCGGAGCCCCAGAATGTGAGGCAGAATCTCCATCCTCAGTTCGAGGAGGAGGGGGAGAACAGGGGGCTCGCTCGGGAGGTTGCGGCCCAGCAGAGGCTCCTGGAAGAGGAGATGGAGGTCGCGCGGCGGTGGAGGCTCCTGGAGGAGGCGGCCGCCACGCAAAGGCGTTTGGACGAAGCGGCCGAGACCGCCCGAAGGGCCCACCAGGACGAAGAGACCGCCTGCCACCAGCTCCGCCTCATCGTCGCGGAGCGCGAGAGGCTAAGGAGGGAGAACGAGAGCAACCGAGAAATCCTGGAGGTGACGGCGACGGGTCGACGGCTCAGGGACGGGCGGGGCCCGTTGTTGGCCAGGTCCCCACCCGGAGGAGGCAGCCCGCATCGCCTACACCACCACTCCGATTGCCTGCGCGATGAAGACGTTTGTCGACAACTACGCTTCCTCACCGCCGAGCGCGAAAGGCTTCTGCAGGAGAATCAGGAGCGGATGGAGGCCCGAGGGGAGCCGGCCGGGAGGCGATGGTGCTGGGAGAACCATAGCCCGCAACCCATCGAATCTTCGACCCGGGGAAGGAGCCCCGCCATGCGACCGCCGGGCTACTCCCCGGGGCCAGATGACAGTCGGCGGCCGAGACGCGACCGAAGCCAGACCCCCGAATGGCGGAGAGGGGAGGCGCCCAATCGCCCTACCTATCCGAAGGAGGCCACGCCGCTTGCACGGTGGATCACATCCGCCCCAAGGCCCATAAGGTTCAAACCCCCTCACTTGGCCACATACAATGGAAGAGGCGACCCCCTCATGCACGGGCAGCAATACCAGGGGGCAATGGAGGCGTAGGATGTGGATGAGGCGTTCCTATGCCGGCATTTCTCCCAAAGCCTGAGGGACATCGCGTTGGACTGGTACTTCGGCTTACCCGCGAGATCCGTTGGGAGCTTTGGCGAGCTGTCCCACAAGTTCTGCCAAGAGTTTCAGGCCGGGCGGAAGAAAAAGAAGCCCTTAGACTATCTCAGCACGATAGTCCAAGGGGAGGGGGAGACAACAGGCAGATACCTCCGTCGCTTTCAGGATGAGAGACAGGCGGTGGTGACATGCGGCGACGAGGTGCTTATGCTGGCCTTCAAGACAGGGCTGCAGACTCGGAGCCTCCACAAATCCCTGCTCCGGGATCCGCCGGCCGACTATGAGGCGTTGGTTGCTATGGTGGAGAGGTATGCGTTGGCCGAAGAGACTCTCGGCACAAAGGCCCTATTCCCCCCGGCGAAGCCGCTCCAGGGCGAGCACCGGCCTCACCCTCGGCCGAGGCTGGAAGAGGGGCACCGAGGTTGCGACCGGTTAACCCAACCAAGGCACGAACCGGTGTTGCAACGCCCGTAAAACCCCCCTGGCCCGGTGCGCAAGTTCGCCCCGGCCCGAGGCGCCACCCGAGCCCTCCCAGGATAGGAAGGCCCCCTGCGGGCGCACTACACGCGGCTCAACGCCTCTATGATGGATGTTCTGGTCGCAGCAACGAGGGTCGGGTTACTGCCAGAGCCTCCCCTGGAGATGAGGTCAGACCAGCGAAGCGGGATCTCCGGAGGTATTGTCGATATCACCGTGACCACGGTCACGATACCGACCGTTGTTACACTCTTAAGAGAGAGATCGAGCGGCTGATCCAGGCGGGCCACTTGGGAAACTTCGTGGCGGACAGGCGGGCAGCAGAAGGAGAGAGAGCCCCCCCGGAGAAGCGGGGGCCAGAACCGCCAGCGGACCGTGATCGGGGGGAGCCACGCCCCCCCGGGGTGATCATGCGAATTGAGATGATAAGTGGGGGGCCGTCCCCAGCGCGCCCGCGATCCCAGGGGCCGGTGCCCGACAGGTGATGGTGGCGGGCGCCGGCCGCCGGCCGAAGTAGAGAAGGACACACCGACCCCCTATCACCTTTACCGAGGGAGACCGGCAGGAGGTGGGGAGCCAGAGCAATGACGCCCTCGTCGTCGAGGCTCGGATCGGGGCGGTTGCCGTCGGCCGGCTCCTGATTGACACCGGTAGCTCCTGCGACATCCTGTTCCTGTCAACGGTCGAGAGGATGGGGTGGGGGCGTGCAGACCTAGAGCCCTGTGCGGGCCCCATTGCCGGCTTCACCAGCCATATGATCCCCATAGTGGGGACGATCACCCTGCCCATGACTCTGGGGGAGGAACAGAGGGTCATCACCAGGGGGACGCGTTTCGTCATCGTCGACGTCGCGTCGGCGTAGAACGGAATCATAGGGCGTCCATACATGACGGCCATCGAGGCGCTCCCCAGCCTGCAACACCAGATGATGAAGTTCTGGACCCCACGGGGGGTGGGACAGGTGCGAGGAGACGAGGAGGAGCCTAGGGACCGCGACCGTAAGCCAGCCCGACGTAGGAGCCCGAGGCGGGCCCTGACAGTTCTCATCCCCGACGAGAGGGAGGACTTCTGCGACCAACGGCCGACCCCGGCTGAGGAAGTCGAAGAGGTTCCCGTAGCCTCGGATGAAGAGAGAACCGTCTCCATCGGGACAAAACTCCCGGCCGCCCTGAGGACTACCCTCGTCGCCTTGCTCCGGGAAAATGCGGACATATTCGCATGGTCACCCACCGACATGCCTGGGGTTGACCCGACGGTGATCTCCCACAGGTTGAATGCGGACCCAGAAGCCCGACCGGTCTGACAGAAGAAGAGAAGTGCGGGGGGGGGGGGGGGGGGGGGGGGCGAAAAGAAGAGGGCGGCCGAGGAAGAAGTAGAGCGGCTCCTCGAAGCCAAATTTGTTCGGCCGGTGGACTACCCGGACTGGCTCGCCAACGTCGTTCTGGTGAAGAAGCCCAGTGGAAAGTGGCGCATGTGCGTCGACTTCACCGACCTCAACAAGGTATGCCCAAAGGACAGCTTCCCCCTACCCCAGATTGACCACTTGGTGGACCAGGCGTCCGGCTACGAGTTGTTAAGCTTTATGGACGCCTTCTCTGGATACAACCAGATACCGATGGCGAAGGAGGATGAGGAAAAGACGTCTTTTGTCACCGATAAGGGCACCTTCTGTTACACCAAGATGCCCTTTGGATTGAAGAACGCCGGGGCGACCTATCAGCGGATGGTAGACCGAATATTCGGCCCTCAGGTGGGGCGAAACCTGGAGGTCTACATCGACGACATGCTGGTAAAGAGTAGGAGGGCCACCGACCACCTTGCCGACTTGCAGGAAACTTTCCAAAGGGTCTGCCGGTACAACCTAAGGCTAAACGCCGCGAAGTGTATCTTCGGCGTGCAGTCGGGAAAATTCCTGGGCTTCATGATAACGAAGCGGGGGATCGAGGTGAACCCCGACAAGGTGACAGCCCTCATCGGTATGGCGGAACCCCGGACGATCCGGGACTTGCAGCGACTGAACGGCCGGATCGCTGCTATGGGGCGATTCCTGTCGAAATCTGTGGAGAAGTCGCTCCCCTTCTTCAGGGTCTTGCGCACAGCCTTTGGCGAAGCTAAGGACAAAAGGAAGGTGATCCCATGGGACGACGACTGTGCGCGGGCGTTCGCGGAGCTGAGGGCTTACCTACAGAGCCCACCGCTCCTCGCACAGCCGGAGGAAGGCAAACCCCTAGGGTTGTACTTGGCAACCAACGAGGAGGCCGTTAGCTCCGTCCTAATCAAGGAGGAAGGGGGGTACAGCGCCCTGTTTACTATGCCAGCCGGATCCTCCGGGAGGCGGAGACTCGTTACAGTCCTATCGAGAGAGCCGCCTACTGCCTAATCACCACAGCCCGAAAGCTCCGACCATACTTCCAGGCCCATCCCATAACGGTCCACACCAACATGCCCCTCGAAAAGAACCTGAAAAGACTGGAGCGGTCGGGGAGGATGCTCAACTGGAGTGTCGAGCTCAGCGAGTTTAACATAACGTACAAAGCCCGGACGGCGATCAAAGGCCAGGCGCTGGCCGACTTCGTGGTGGAATGCACCGCGGGAGTCCCGCCGGGGAACCAGCCAGAGCTCCCATCGGCGACCGCGTCCCCGCGGGGGACCGGGGTGGGCGAACCCTCAGCGCCCTCCCAGATGGACGTGGGCGAATTGTGGACCATCCACATCGATGGCTCCACGACGGGATCTGGGACAGGGGCGGGCATCGTCATTCAGACCCCTGACGGATGCTCATTGTAATATGCCCTACACTTCAACTTCCCGGCAACTAACAATGTCACGGAGTACGAGGCCGCAGTTAACGGGTTGAAACTCGCTAAGGCGGTGGGGGCGACGAACGTGTTGCTCCTAAGTGACTCACGGCTCGTCATCCAATAGATCCTAGGGAGCTTCGAGGCGTGAGAAGAAACAATGAAGCGGTACCTTAGGCGCATCCAGATCGAACTCCGCAAGTTCAAGAAAGCGGACGTCCGGCACCTGCCCCGCTCCAACAACCTCCGGGCGGATGCCCTGTCTAAGCTGGCTTCCTCCTCTGCGGCCGAGATCGGGAAGGCCATCTACGTCGAAAGCCTATTGACGCCAACCATTGACGAAGGAGAACTGATGTGTACGAGCACTGTGACGTCATGGATGACCCCCATTATGAAGTACTTGGAGACGGGGGGACTGCCCGAGGAGCGAATGCTGGCTAAACAGGTGGAGAGGCGGGCCCTGTCATTCGTACTCCTTGACGGAGTGATGTACCGCTGCCGCCGTGCCAATTTCGACGTCCTGCCCTATCTGAAATGCTTGGGCCCGGAGCAGGCTGAGCAAGTCATCCGCGAGGTACACGAAGGCTTCTGTGGAAACCACCATGGAGGGCGCACCATCGCCCACAAAATAATGCGCAGGGGTACTATTGGCTGACAATGATCCGGGACACGGTACAGTACGTCAAGAGGTGCGAGGCGTGCCAGAAATTCGGCCGACGGACGACTGCACCTCCGGCCAACCTGATGCCCATCGTGAGCCCGATCCCCTTCGCCAAATGGGGACTCGACATCCTTGGGCCTTTCCCAAAGGCCTCCGGAGGAAGGAAATATCTAGTCGTCGCCGTGGACTACTTCACAAAGTGGGTGGAAGCGGAGCCGCTAGCGCGTATCGCGTGGACGGACATGAAGGGCTTTATCTGGCAATCCATTATATGCCACTTCAGGATTCCCCGCTCAATAGTCACGGATAACGGAAAGCAGTTCGATTGCGAAGGCTTCCGTGACTTCTGCTCGGGCTGGGGGATCAAACTCCAGTTCGCGTCAGTCGCCCACCCACAGTGCAACGGAATGTCGGAGGCCGTGAATAAATGCATCTTGAACCTAATGAAGAAAAAGGTGGACGCCGCCCTGGGGGCATGGGTCGACGAGCTGCCGGGAATCCTATGGTCCTATCGTACCACCCACAAGGCCTCGACCGGAGAAAACCCATTCATGCTAGCGTACGGATCGGAGGCGGTCGTTCCCATGGAGATTGGCGAAGAGACACTCCGACTAAAGCTCTTCGACGAAGAGATCAATGGGGAGGGACTCGGCCTCAGTCTTGAATTGATAGACGAGGTAAGAGACCGGGCCCTGACGAGCCTCGTCAAACACAGCCAGAGGATGGCGCGGTACTACGACTCCCGGGTGAAGCCGCGGACTTTCAGGATCGGCGACTTGGTCCTCAGAGACGCCACCTTCCGCCCCAAGACCGCCCAGCGGGGAAAGCTGGCCGCCAAATGGGAAGGGCCCTACACGGTCGTCGATATTGTCGGACCAGCCACGTACATCTTGGCAACCTCCGAAGGGAACGAACTGGCCCACCCATGGAACGCAAAGCATCTGCTAAAATTCTACCAATAGTTGTGAGTTTTTATTTTTTATATACAAGCGATATACACATCTACCCGCTTTCCCCAACATTGTTGTTCCTACATAAGTTTTGCAGCGCCAAACCTCCGAACCCTAGCCACCCAAACCAGAGAAGGGCACGGGCCGGGCTACGCGCCCGCTCCCCCCCTCAAGACCTCTGGGGCAGGGCCAACCCTAGCCACCCAAACCAAAGAAGGGCACGGGCCGGGCTACGCGCCCGCTCCCCCCCTCAAGACCTCTGGGGCAGGGCCAACCCTAGCCACCCAAACCAGAGAAGGGCACGGGCCGGGCTACGCGCCCGCTCCCCCCCTCAAGACCTCTGGGGCAGGGCCAACCCTAGCCACCCAAACCAGAGAAGGGCACGGGCCGGGCTACGCGCCCGCTCCCCCCCTCAAGACCTCTTGGGCAGGGCCAACCCTAGCCACCCAAACCAGAGAAGGGCATGGGCCAGGCTACGCGCCCGCTCCCCCCCCCTCAAGACCACTGGGGCAGGGCCAACCCTAGCCACCCAAACCAGAGAAGGGCACAGGCCGGGCTACGCGCCCGCTCCCCCCCTCAAGACCTCTGGGGCAGGGCCAACCCTAGCCACCCAAACCAGAGAAGGGCACGGGCCGGGCTACGCGCCCGCTCCCCCCCTCAAAACCTCTGGGGCAGGGCCAACCCTAGCCACCCAAACCAGAGAAGGGCATGGGCCGGGCTACGCGCCTGCTCCCCCACTCAAGACCACTGGGGCAGGGCCAACCCTAGCCACCCAAACCAGAGAAGGGCACGGGCCGGGCTACGCGCCCGCTCCCCCCTCAAGACCTCTGAGGCAGGGCCAACCCTAGCCACCCAAACCAGAGAAGGGCACGGGCCGGGCTACGCGCCCGCTCCCCCGCTCAAGACCTCTGGGGCAGGGCCAACCCTAGCCACCCAAACCAGAGAAGGGCACGAGCTGGGCTACGCGCCCGCTCCCCCCCTCAAGACCTCTGGGGCAGGGCCAACCCTAGCCACCCAAACCAGAGAAGGGCACGGGCCGGGCTACGCGCCCGCTCCCCCCCCAAGACCTCTGGGGCAGGGCCAACCCTAGCCACCCTAACCAGAGAAAGGCAAGGGCTGGGCTACGCGCCCGCTCCCCCCCCTCAAGACCTCTAGGGCAGGGCCAACCCTAGCCACCCAAACCAGAGAAGGGCACGGGCCAGGCTACACGCCCGCTCCCCCCCTCAAGACCTCTGGGGCAGGTCCAACCCTAGCCACCCAAACCAGAGAAGGGCACGGGCCGGGCTACGCGCCCGCTCCCCCCATCAAGACCTCTGGGGCAGGGCCAACCCTAGCCACCCAAACCAGATAAGGGCACGGGCCGGGCTACCCGCCCGCTCCCCCCCACCTCAAGACCTCCGGGGCAGGGCCAACCCTAGCCACCCAAACCAGAGAAGGGCACGGGTTGGGCTACGCGCCTGCTCCCCCCCTCAAGACCTCCGGGGTAGGGCCAACCCTAGCCAACCAAACCAGAGAAGGGCACGGGCTGGGCTACGCGCCCGCTCCCCCTCTCAAGTCCTCTGGGGCAGGGCCAACCCCTAGCCACCCAAACCAGAGAAGGGCACGTGCCGGGCTACGTGCTCGCTCCCCCCCTCAAGACCTCTGGGGCAGGGCCAACCCTAGCCACCCTAACCAGAGAAGGGAACGGGCCAGGCTACGCGCCCGCTCCCCCACCTCAAGACCTCTGGGACAGGGCCAACCCTAGCCACCCAAACTAGAGAAGGGCACGGGCCGGGCTACGCGCCCGCTCCCCCCCTCAAGACCTCTGGGGCAGGGCCAACCCTAGCCACCCAAACCAAAGAAGGGCACGTGCCGGGCTACGTGCCTGCTCCCCCCCTCAAGACCTCTGGGGCCACCCAAACCAGAGAAGGGCACAGGCCGGGCTACGCGCCTGCTCCCCCCCTCAAGACCTCTAGGGCAGGGCCAACCCTAGCCACCCAAACCAGAGAAGGGCACGGGCCGGGCTACGCGCCCGCTCCCCCCCTCAATACCTCTGGGGCAGGGCCAACCCTAGCCACCCAAACCAGAGAAGGGCACGGGCCGGGCTATGCGCCCGCTCCCTCCCTCAAGACCTCTGGGGCAGGGCAAACCCTAGCCACCCAAACCAGAGAAGGGCACGGGCCGGGCTACGCACCCGCTCCCCCATCAAGACCTCTGGGGCAGGGCCAACCCTAGCCACCCAAACCAGAGAAGGGCACGTGCCGGGCTACGTGCCCGCTCCCCCCCTCAAGACCTCTGGGGTAGGGCCAACCCTAGCCACCCAAACCAGAGAAGGACATGGGCCGGGCTACGCGTCCGCTCCCCCCCCTCAAGACCTATGGGGCAGGGCCAACCCCTAGCCACCCAAACTAGAGAAGGGCACGGGCCGGGCTACGCACCCTCTTCCCCACTCAAGACCTCTGGGGCAGGGCCAACCCTAGCCACCCAAACCAGAGAAGGGCACGGGCCGAGCTACACACCTGCTCCCCCCTCAAGACCTCTGGGGCAGGGCCAACCCTAGCCACCCAAACCAGAGAAGGGCACGGGCCGGGCTACGCGCCCGCTCCCCCCCTCAAGACCTCTGGGGCAGGGCCAACCCTAGCCACCCAAACCAGAGAAGGGCACGGGCCGGGCTACGCGCCCGCTCCCCCGCTCAAGACCTCTGGGGCAGGGCCAACCCTAGCCACCCAAACCAGAGAAGGGCACGGGCCGGGCTACGCGCCCGCTCCCCCCCTCAAGACCTCTGGGGCAGGGCCAACCCTAGACACCCAAACCAGAGAAGGGCACGGGCCGGGCTACGCGCCCGCTCCCCCCCCTCAAGACCTCGGGGTCAGGGCCAACCCCTAGCCACCCAAACCAGAGAAGGGCACGGGCCGGGCTACGCGCCCGCTCCCCCCATCAAGACCTCTGGGGCAGGGCCAACCATAGCCACCCAAACCAGAGAAGGGCACGGGCCGGGCTACGCGCCCGTTCCCCCCCTCAAGACCTCTGGGGCAGGGCCAACCCTAGCCACCCAAACCAGAGAAGGGCACGGGCCGGGCTACGCGCCCGCTCCCCCCCTCAAGACCTCTGGGGCAGGGCAAACCCTAGCCACCCAAACCAGAGATGGGCACGGGCCGGGCTACGCGCCCGCTCCCCCCCTCAAGACCTCTGGGGCAGGGCCAACCCTAGCCACCCAAACCAGAGAAGGGCACAGGCCGGGCTACGCACCCGCTCCCCCACTCAAGGCCTCTGGGGCAGGGCCAACCCTAGCCACCCAAACCAGAGAAGAGCACGGGCCGGGCTACGCGCCCGCTCCCCCCCTCAAGACCTCTGGGGTAGGGCCAACCCTAGCCACCCAAACCAGAGAAGGGCACGGGCCGGGCTTCTCGCCCGCTCCCCCCCTCAAGACCTCTGGGGCAGGGCCAACCCTAGCCACCCAAACTAGAGAAGGGCACCGGCCGGGCTACTCGCCTGCTACCCCCCCCCCCCCCCCCCCTCGCTCAAGACCTCTGGGGCAGGGCCAACCCTAGCCACCCAAACCAGAGAAGGGCACGGGCCAGGCTACTCGCCCGCTCCCCCCCCTCAAGACCTCTGGGGCAGGGCCAACCCTAGCCACCCAAACCAGAGAAGGGCACGGGCCGGGCTACTCGCCCGCTCCCCCCCTCAAGACCTCTGGGGCAGGGCCAACCCTAGCCACCTAAACCAGAGAGGGCTACGCGCCCACGATCCTCGAAAAATCGAAAGAAGACAGGGGCGCATAAACCGGGACGAAATGGCGTCAGTTCCCGAGTAGGCAAGCCCGATGTGACTCGACGAAACGAAAAGACGTTCGAGAAATACGCCACCATTAATGATACACTCCAAAAGAGTTTCTGTAAGAGCCACCTGGCAAAATCGGTTTCCCACGGGCGTGAATCCGAGGAGCCCATTAATAATGCCAACTCATCGCAATAAATACGGGGGAAACCATCAGCAGGATCTCCCTATAAAGACGCCACTCACCCTTCCGAAAGAAAAAGAAGAAAGAGTCGGAAGACATAAGGAATTGGCACTTATCCCCCCCACCCGCTGGGAAGCGGGCCGAGATGCAACGCCCGAACAAAAGAGAGGTCACTGGCCATCAGTGGTTCCCACTGCCCAGGGCGGTGGTCCCCGCATCTCCACCCCCTCCGATAGGATATTCCTCTTACAAACGGATCGCCAATAGGATATTCCTCTTACACAAGGGAAATCCTCCTTTCACGCCTCCGTCTGCCCTAAACAAGGACGAGTCGAAGAAAGGTTGGCATCCGACCCCCGCCGGTAGGAAAAGCGAGAGCCCCCAGGGCTTGCAGGCCAGTACCTCCTCGCTGTCGACCTCCGGACGGGGACCTCGGAAAGGCTGCATCCCCGACGAGCCCAAAAGGCAAGTCATGGCGTGTCAGCCCCCCCAGTACAATCGGGACCCAAACACCGCCCTCAAACCCCAAACCGCGAGGCGTGGAGGGGAGGCGGCCCGATTGTCAAGACCCCCTCGGCTCTCAAACCCAAACCACGAGGCGTGGAGGGAGATGACAAAGTAATGGAGGGGAGGCGGCCCGACCGTCAGGATTCCCCCCCAGGCCAAACGCCACTACAAGACAGCTTCCCTACCCCCTCCACCCAGCCAAGGAGACCTTGCAACCCTTCAGCACAGAAGGTGGTCGCTCACCTACGCGCCAAGAACAACTCGAGTTAAAAAGGCCCACCCGGAAGAGGGTAACCCCTAATCAGGAGGTCGTTCACCGCAGGCGAGGACAGCTCTATAGCCCGCCCCAGGGCCAGATCTTACCCCACAACGGGAGATAATCTAAGCACTCGTGTACAAGCCATTGAGCAGTTCTTGTAAATTTAAATGAAAACATCCATCCTTGTCATATACGCTTTGACTTCCCTAAAATGCCATAGCGTGAAGCGATCCCCCCGCCAAGTGCTGGGCGAGCTCACCACCCCTCGCGGCGCATAAAGTAGGAACGGCGCAACGCACTCCCCAGACTATCTTAGGACGCCCAAAATATTTACGCCCGCAGCTCGAACCCCTCGATACTACGCTTCGAACCCAGACCCCTCGCCAACTGAAAGTTACAGACAACTTTCAATCAAAGGGGAACGGGGTGGACTGAGGCCCGCCCTGTGCCAAATCGTGATAGGGCGACATGTCTCATCCCGAACCTTTTCGGCGACTCCCCGCCCGGCCCAAAGACTACACAAATCATCAACATCCCCTTCCCCCAAGACCTCGCTGTCTCGAACAAGGGAATGTTGGGGGCATAGTTAGTGATTGTGTAACACAAGAAGCCAAAATAGGCAACCCCGCGGTAAAACACGGTGAAGACCGACGTTCCCGTAACACCTCGGCTCAGACCGCGCAGCGACCAACCACCCAGGGCCGGCCCCTCGAACCAGAGCTGGATTCTCCCAGATTAGGCCCAACATCCTCAAAAACTCAGCCCGGGGGACAAGGACAAGGACAAGGACACGTGGCCCGGAACGGACCGGTCGCAAGCCAGAAGCCGCGAAACAATACCTGTCGAATATACGCCTAGTCTCATCAAGGCGGCTCCACGATGCGACTCGACGTAACCAAAGGACGCTTGGACAACACGCCATCAGCAACATGCCCCCCTGAGAGGCCAGAACTAACAACCCGTGTCGGATACTGCCAGGGAAAAACGCTTCCCAAAGCGCGTGATTCAACGGAGCCCATTAACGACACCGGTCCCTCACATTTTCCACGAAAAACCCTTCCGCAGAATCCCACTATAAGTACCCCCCTTCAGAAGTTAGGGAGAGGGAGGAGATAGACAAGAGGGATTCACATCCCCCCACATCGGGTATGAAACGGCCCCGAGCGCCCCCCCCCGAACTACGGAGAAGGCCGATGATCACCGACGGGCCTCACCTCCCCTGACGGTGACCGCCATAGCCCCGTGACCCCTGATAGGATATTACCCTTACACAGGGGAGGCGCTCCCCGTCAGCCTTCCTCCTTGTGGGGACCAGATTAAACGGCAGGTCCGGAAGACCAACCACGGGCCACCACACCCCAATTAACACCGACCCTACGGTGACCCCCACCGGGTGAGAGGGCGGAGACCCAACGCCCCGCCAGCCTGCCGACCCCGAACCCTCCCCGCGACGCCGGCCCCTCGGACTCCCTCGAGAAGGACGACGCCACCGCCGTTACCTCATCCTTCGCCTCCACCAGTGGCTCCCCCTCGGTGCATGGGATCCCTGGCGAGGCCGGGCAACCCTCCAGCGTGGCAACGGCGTGGCAGAACGCGAGGAAAGGGAAAGGAAGAAGGTCCACCCGACAAACGAGGGTCAGCCCCCCGAAGGGGGGACCACCACGGGGCGGCATCCCTGGCTAAACCAAACGGGGATTCATGGAACGCCAGATCGACCCCGGACAAGGAGGCAGAGGGGATTCAGCAGTCGGTATAAAGGAAGACCACCCCGACGCAGGGATCTGCTCACCCCGATGGAGCGGGCGACGAATGTGAACAACCTTCCATCCCAACCGCAAGTTGGGCCACATCTGCTCTATTGTTGTAAATATCATCTAGATCTCCGGTAAAGGTTGATGAATAATATTCCCCCTTATGGACCCCTCCCCTTGAGCCCAAGCGCACAACCGCGGGGAGGTCCGCCGGGCGCAGAACGGCCAAAGCCCCGCGAAAATTACAAACACGTCCGGTAAACACATCTCAGCAAGAACCATAACATTCTCAAAAAGTCGGGCTCCCCCTAAATCCGACCCAATAACCACATACAACGGCACATCGTTATAGGGCAATGCCCCGCTTGGTTCCCACTCAGGATGAGACCTCGTGATCCCGTTATAGCGGGACACACACCCCACGGGAGCGGCGTCACCACCCCTGAGCGGGGATCCCAGTCCGAGTCAAGATAGAGGGTGGCATTATGCCATCCGAGCCGAGCCGGGCTTCCGCCTCACACTCGAATGCCGGGGTCAATTGTTACGACCTAAAGATCGTAAGAGTCCGACTCCCACCCGGATCCGCTGACATACCCCATTAACTCTCCCCTTCGGGAAAGGGCCTCCACCCCGGAAGACCGAAGCTACGCGGGAACGGGCGCGCCTCGCAGCACTCCCCTTACCCGGCCGAGGCACGCAACCGCAGTTGCTCGGCCCGCCAGGGGCAAGGCGCTTGGGGAGCCCCCGGACAATACCGCCGGATATGCTGACATAGTCATGTGCGTATCCTTCCGTTCCAGCGACCCACAACCCACGACTGACAAGGAGGCACGGCCGGGCCGAACAGCCCCCGAGCCGGTCGACCCGGCTAGCCCCCATGCACCACGACGCCAGAGATAGCATAGCCCGACCTTTAGTTCGTCACCAACGACAAAAAACCTAGGATAATGAAACGACTGACACATACGCCAACCGACCGTCTGACAAAGCACCCTCTGGCGGTTGAGCCGACTGACAGTTAATGCTTTCGGCCCTGACATCCCGACAAAAGCACCCCCTGGCCGTCGCGTCATCTGACAAAAGCAGGTCAGTCACTCCAATTCCTGACGCCCTTGTCCGAAGCTTCCGTTGACAACCGAGCCAGCTCAGCACGTCTAGTCAGCATGCCAGGTCAGCCCCGCCTAGTCATCTCCCGTCAGGTATAAATACCCCATCTCCTCTTACGGTGAGGGGGTTGGCAAATTCTCTCTCAATCTATCATTCACACACGAGAGCAAAGGTCGTCCATATCTTTGTTCTCCCACCTATAGCTCGCCACGTACGGTCGACACACCGTTAGTCCGACCGGCGTGCCTAGCCCCCGTTTTAAGTCCTATTACTGACTTATGCATCGGAGGGGCTAAGGGTTGGACCCCAACCCCGCCCTTCTGACGAGTTGCTCATGCTGCAGGAAAGCTCGCCCCTTGGTCGACATCAATTTCAGCCTCCTGCCATCCAATCTTCCTCCGCCGCGTCCGGTGAGATTCGACTCCATGGCCACCCCGGCGGCAAGTCCAACCTCTTCACCCCACTAATCACTTGTTAAACAGCCCACCTAAACCCTCTTATCAACATAACCACCGTGCCCTTGGTTCTCCACAATACAAATTCATTGTACGCGAGTTCCACCTCGTAACAACATACATTTTATAAATTGCAAAAATAGATCAGGTAGACCATAGCTCTGATACCAATGTAGAGTTTTCTTGGTCCTTAGGGCCATAAATACGAAGTCAGGCCTAAATCGGTCGAACGAAGTTATCAAAATAGCAGCGGAAAAATCGACTTAAAACAGGTTTAAGTTAAGCCCTAAAGGGAACAAACCCTAGCCAAGATCTCTACTATCTCGGGGTTGGGTCTGACCAACCCCTAAGGATAGATCTATCTAATAGTTGCAATTTATACACACATGTTATTTAAACTACATATCTTTCACTTCGTTTCCACAGAAAACGAAACATCATTTTCAGGAACATTTCTTTGGCCCCTTGTCGCTTCTCCCGAGCTGAACTACGTCCCGAGCCGCACCTTGTCTCGAGCCGAACCGCTTTCCGAACCGCACCGCGTTCCGAGGCAAGAAACACCCTTATCACCGAGCCAACCACGCACCGAAGAATATTTCACCATGAGTGGATCCTCCATCATGACTTCGGATCCGATCCGTTCTCCTTCGTAGCCTTGCTAGAGCCCGAACAGGAGCAAGGAAGAAATTTAGGGAGAAAGAGAATATTTAATTTAAGCTTAGGTCCGTGCTTGCTCACGTTTAATGGAGCTACTCAAATCTGGAGCTTGGGAATTGGGACGAGTTTCAAGGAGGAGAGTATGTCCCTACTTATATAGGCGGCTGACCCCTCCCCTTCACTCCATATCCGATGTGAGACTATTAATTTTGGAAGAAAAATTTAATTAAAGTTGCCTTTCATAAAGGCCAAACTTTAGCGAATTTTTCCTTCCTCACTGTTGAGCTTCGTAAGTGATACAACCTATCAAAATGAAGAGGGTTGAATGGTGAATGCGTAGGAACAAATGGTGCTCCATGTCAACTCAAACGTGTGTCGAAAGTTGAGCTAAAAGTCACTTTTTGCTGAAAGACGCAGCCGCCAAAAACTGAGAGTTCCTCAAACCCTCGTGGGCCCCACGTGGGGACCACCAGCAAAGCAGGTGCTCGCTGCGGGTTGTGCACCCGCCTGCGGGTCCCAGCCTGGCTGGGCTGGGGCGGGTGGCCCCCCTAGGCCGCTGGGCGGGCTTGACCCACCCAGAGGCTGGCGGGTCTGGAGCCTGCCCTTGCGAGCGGGCCCGACCCACCCGCTAGGCGGGTCAGGCGCCCACCCCGTTGGGCAGGCCTTGACCCGCCCAGCTATGGGTGGGCGGGCCCCTTGGGCTGGGCGCCCAGGCCCAAAACTGGGCCTGGGTGCCAAACCCTGTTAGGCTGGTACGGTCAGCCCTTTTGGGCCCTTTTGGCGGCGCTGTTTAGCCTATAGTTTCTGCATTTGGTGTCTGATTTAGACACCGTTCGAACCAGGATTTAGACCGGGGCGTTCCCGTCATCCATGTAACCTTTTCCATGCATTTTATTATATTAAATATGCACATACATAATTTACGACACATTTAATTACATTTGCATCATATGCAAAATTCCCACATCTATTATAAAAAATCATTTGCATCAAATACAAATGAACTGAGGGCATACATCCCCCAAAAATTTCATGTTCCAGGAGGAAGTTGTCCTAATAAATGTCATTTTTAATAGGGGCATTGAGGTTGACTAAGCTAAGGTAGAAGTTATTGAGGGATTACCATCCCCTAATAACATGAAGGGGATAAGAAGCTTCCATGGTTGCACGGGGTTTTACCGCTGCTTCATCAAGGACTTCTCAAAAATCGCTCGACCCCTAACCATGATTTTAGCCAAAGATGTCTCATTTGTGTTTACCGATTCATGTCTTGAGACATTCAATAGGTTGAAAGAAGCACTCTTCTCGGTACCCATAATTCAACCGTCGGACGGGTCCCTCCCCTTTGAGCTAATGTGTGATACCAGTGATCATGCGGTGACAGCTGTTCTTAGGCAAAGAAAGAAAGGAAAGCTCCATGTCATCTATTACACCAACAAAACCCTTGACGACACTCAGATGAACTATACAACAACAGAAAAAGAATTGTTGGTGGTTGTGTTCGCGATGGAGAAGTTCAAATTATCACTGGTGGGATTGAAGGCCATCATCCACACAGATCATGCTGCACTCAAATATCTGTTAAGCAAGAAAGATGCGAAGCCCCGCCTAATCTGTTGGATTCTATTGCTCCAGGAATTTGGCAATGAGATTAAGGATTAAAGGGGGCAGAAAACATAGTAGCTAACCATTTATCATGTCTCATTCAGGCGAATCTTGGTGAACCCCTTAATATTCATGGCTCATTTATGGATGAACAATTATTTGTGCCTCAGTTGGTGTTCCCTGGTTCGTAGATTTGGTGAATTTCCTCACTTGCAGAGTCATTCCCTATGGTCTCACATCCCATCAATGGAAGAAATTTTTCCATGGCATGAAGAAGTTTTTCTGGGACGATCCTCGCCTCTACAAATCTTGTCTCGATGGAATTATTCAGCGGTGTGTTCTGGAAAATGAAGCCGCATCCATAATATCACACTGCCATGATTCACCTTGTGGTGGGCACACAAGCACGTCAAAGACTGCAACAAAAATCCTTCAATGCAGGTTCTACTGGTCTTCCTTGTTTAAAGATATGGATATGTTTGTAAAGGGATGTGATTGTTGTGAAAGGACAGGTAACATCTCCAGAAGGAATGAGATTCCTCTCAACTTCATCCTAGAAGTTGAGCTTTTTTATGTCTGGGTGATTAACTTTATGGACCCATTCATGTCGAGCTACAACAACCACTACATCTTGGTCACAGTAGACTATGTATCGTAATGGGTCGAGGCCATTGCTACACCTACAAACGATTCACGTGTTGTCTCAAAATCATTCAAGAGCATCATCTTCCCATGGTTTCGAGTCATAAGGGTCATGATCAGTGACGGAGGGCGGCATTTATAGAGAACAAGTTTGAAGCTCTCTAAAATAAATATGGGGTACACCATCGTGGTGGCCTAGCATACCATCCTCAGACGAGCAGCCAAGTTGAAATTTCAAACCGAGAGATCAAATCCATACTAGAGAAAACTGTTATGAAATCGTGCAATGATTGGTCTCTAAAGCTCAATGACACACTCTAGGCCTACCGCACCACTTTGAAGACCCATATCAGAACTTCTCCCTATCAATTGGTCTATGGTAAGGCATGCCACCTATCGGTTGAGTTGGAGCATAACGCATTTTGGGCCATCAAAAGCCTAAATTACGACTGCACCTGCGTAGGAAAGCGACAACTTCTTCACCTAAATGAGCTTGATGAATTCCGATTGAACGCTTATGAGAATGCTTGCATCTACAAGGAGAGAACAAAAAGGTGGCATGATAAACAAATTTTGAGGAGAGAGTTTCATGAAGGGGATCTAGTCCTGCTTTACAACTTGAGGTTAAAACTCTTCCCCAGAAAGCTCTGCTCTCGCTAGATGGGCCCGTTCAAGGTTACACCAGTTTTCTCCTAGGAGCTGTTGAACTACTTAGAGAAAGGGGGAGTTTTAAAGTGAACATCCACCGTCTAAAACACTACGCTGCCGATGAACCTGTCGACGAGGTTGTCTCCTATACAGTCTCCACCCCATCTGGCACCTAAAGGCTAAAGAAGTCGAGCTCATGACTTAAAACAAGCGCTTTTTAGGAGGCAACCCAAGTTTATTTATGAATCACCATTATTTGTACTTTTTATTTTCCCCTGATTTGTAAAATCTAACACATAGTCTTTGTCATAGGAATGTGAAACATCCACCCCCCCTGAAAATCCAACTCTCTGCTCTATCCCTGGACCTCTATGCATGCCAGCTCGAAACCTGGGTACACTCAATCCTCTCTCCCACTCCATTCTAGGGCCCTGAATTACAACCTCCCCTGTTTATTTTCTCACCCACTGCTAATTGGCGCATTAAGAACAATGCTTAGTTTTAGCTTGGGGGAGACATCTCATTCCTAGCTTGGGGGAGGGATCAATCACACTCCCCACCTCACCACATGCATTCACATATACACATTCAAAAAATTTGTTGATGAAAAACTCGAGGAAATGACCCATCTGTAGTTTCTCCTGGCATGCAACTTCATTTATGCACTTGACTAGATCGATATTCTTTATGCACGATCTGGATAATTTTACGACATGACTTCTTCACTTTCCCCTCACGGATTCACTATTAACCATATCCCGTAATTAAATACTATTTTTCCATTTTACCTCCGATATGCAAGGGTGATTGCTTATTTCAATCATTGGAATGCACAAGTAAGGTTTCCTCGATTATGTAGAGTAAGCCCGAGCTTGATAGGAATTAGTCGTGGAAACAGTATAGTTCCCCTTAGGCATAGTGAATTGACATGTTTCACACAAAAAAGAAAAGATGAATGCAAAAGAGAGAGATATGAAATGAGTGCATCGTTCTTTTTATCCCACTAAGTAGTCGGATCTCCATGCCTCAAGAAGCATTGGAGATTCACGTTGAAAAGTGAGATTTGTGGGGAGCATGCTAGATAGGAATAATTTGGTATTAGTGGTTCGAGAGAGTATGCCCGAGGTGTCCATCTTGGCCCAATGCCATAGACTCGTCTGAGTCAAGAGTCATTGGCTGAAATCTCATTACATGAATCACCTAAGCCCCATGTAAATAAAAATGTGTACACATCTATATATAGCTTGCCAATCACTATGGCTTAGGATGTACTAGCCTAGCGTGGTCAACCCTAGAGAGTTGAGGCCCAATGATACACTTTTGGATACTGCCTTTGCTAGTGTAGGATTATAGCTAAACTTTATCAATCTTAGCCTACTAAAAGAGTTCTTCATGGACTTAGTCCCTTTTACAGATATTATGTTAGGCTTGAAATCATGTTGGGAATGAACATATTTGTGAGTCATGTGCTATATAAAATTTATACAGCTATGCATGCAAGGAATGAATTCTAATTTTGCCATTTATATGGTATGCATGCATGATTAGTTTAAGAATGTGATCTTTGGATCTCTTACCAAATTTCTCCACGTTCTTTATGTCTTGTCTTGCTCAGGGATGAGCAAGAGTTTAGCTTGGGTGAATTTGTTTAGTGTATATTTTGTGCATTTCTACACCCCATCTCCCGTGCATATTTCATATTTAATTACATTTCCCAAGAATTCTTTGTCTCTTTTGTCCATTTTATTCTTGGGATTTATGAATTTCAGTAAGAGAAGCGCACAAAATAAGGTAAAGAGGTGATGGGAAGGAAGCAGAAGAGAAACGACAGAGATTGGAGACCATTAGGTGGAGATAAATGGGAAACACAGATCAGAATGGCCGTGCATTTGTATTCATAGCCGTGTCATCATATCAGCTAGAGAGGAAGGAAGAGCAGCTTCAGTGGTATAGCCGTGTGGCTTCATCGCACGACCGTGCACTGATCAAAACAGAACTCCTATTTTTGCCTAACTGACAGCACGTCCGTGCGAGCAGACGTTGCCCTGGAACTAAAGATCGAAGCTGAAGCTGGGAGATGAATCGACACGGTCGTGTTGATTGGCGACACAGCCGTGCTCAAAGCAGCAGCTTTTATATAACCCTAGCTTTTTCGACGACGCAGCACGGCCATGCGCCTGCTATTGTTAGAGACTCCTATAAATTGAAATCTGTGTAATTGAACCCATCATCTAATTTTTGGAGAATATTTCTGTATGGTGTTTTTGGTAGCTTTGTTCTAGGTTTTTCTCTTCTTTTATTTTTCTCAAGTACTGTAAGAGTCCTCAACTCTATATAATTGATCACACTTGTCGTTATTTCTTTCTTGATTGATATAGCCATTGTTTTACCCGATTTTCGTTTTGAATCTAGGGTGTATTTTTATTTGATGTCTTTGCTTGTAAATACGATGAATAGTGAGTAGTCCTCTTGCCCAGGGTCAAGTAGATCCCTATTGTAGATTATTTGCAAGATGATCGCCCCAATTATCAATCCAAATAGGTTTAGTTAGGGCATGTGTGTGGATGTGATAGAACATCAATCACTTTATTAGTGGGCTATACTGTTGGATATGGAAGACGTTTGTACACCCTTGTGGGGGATGTACGAGGGATTACGGACCTCGAACGTCGCGCACACGAAGTCATGTGCAAAGGGAATCTGTTCCCTTGCGGAGAGGATCTCTGTATGAGCGGGAAAGTCGCATTATATATGCATAAGTGCATGCGACATATGGCTAATAAAGGGGGAATATCTTAAGCTTATGTTGTACCATGCATATGGTACAACTTAAGCTTATATTGTGCCATGTATCATGGTACACCTTAATTAAGTTGTTCCAAAGGAACAACTTACCCTAAAATAACTACCTTGGGGGCTATAAATAAGACCCAAGGGTAGCCATTTTCCTTACACATTTTGCATGAAATTCATGCATGCATCTTCTTCATAGCGAAGCTCTGCAGAAATATTTCCTCTCCCTCCATCCAAGTTCTTAATCTAAAATAGAGATTTAGATTGTGGATTAGTAGCCTTACTCCGTTCGTGAGTAGACTCGATCCGTCGTGGCGAATCCGAAGGCGAAGTTCGTAGACTACCGTGCCGCGTACGCAAGCGTAAGTCTAAACTTCATATTATCGATCCTAACTCTGTTTTGGCAGGATCCTTCATTGGTATCAGAGCCATATGGGTTCGCCCCGGTCAATCCACCGCCCCGTCGAAACTACGAACGAGTCGTTGTCTTTTTCACGAATGGGTCTCCTACTATTACGGATATAGTAGGAACGCTTCGTGACGGAGAGAACGCAGCGGTTGTTCTTTTCACGTTAGGGTCTTCTATCATTACGGATATGGTAGGAACTCTCCATGACGGGAAGAACCGACCGTTCACGTAGTACGTTATTCATTTTTGGCACACGGCCATTAAGAGATAACTAATTTCTTCGACGAACGGGTGCTTCATCGAGGAAGATGATGGAAGTTATTTCCATCGGGTAAGAGGAAAATTTGGTGCATGTGCACCATGGCCAAATGGGCCATGAAGGCCATGCACCCCCTCTCCTCATGCGGAGGGGGTTGGCTACGGCCAATAACCACCGGCGACCACCCCATCAAGGGGGAGGAATGAGTGCGGCAACCCCATTCAAAGGGGGTGGCCGGCCATGGCCGGCCAACGCCGAATGGCCTTGGCCATGGCCGGCCATGGCCAAGCCATGACCGGCCATGGCCAGGCCGGCAGTGGCCGGCCAAGGCCAGGCCAGCAGTGGCTGGCCTTGGCCAAGGGCCTGCCGGCCAGGCCGGCCCTGGCAGAGGCCAGGGCCGGCGCCCTGGCCACTGCCAGGGCCAGGCCGGCCCTGGCAGTGGCCAGGGCCAGGCCAGCCCTGGCAGTGGCCAGGGCCGGCCTGCCGGCCCTGGCAGAGGCCAGGGCCGGTGCCCTGGCCTCAGGCCAGGGCCTGGCCGAGGCCAGGGCAGGAGCCCTGGCCCCGGCCAGCGGCCTGCCGGCCCTGGCAGAGGCCAGGGCCTGGCCGGCAGGCCCTGGCAGAGACCAGGGCCTGGCCGGCCCTGGCCAAGGGGGCCAGGCCCCCTGGCCAGCCAGGGCAGAGGCCCTGGCCGGCCTTTGGCCAAGCCCCGGTCAGGGCAGAGGCCTTGACCGGGAGAAGTTGCAGTTCGAATATTGGTCGACCAATTTTGTGTTTTTGGTCGACCAATCTGGCAGAAGGTCCGGGTCGACTACAAATTTGTCAACTGACCCATACGGGGTGACAAAGGGCATTGGTCAAACTCGAATGTGTCGATTAGCCCATACGGGGCTAACCACAGTGCCGACTAGTTCATACGGGACTAACACTTTAATGAAGTTTTTTTTAACTTGGGCTCTACTCCTCGAAGACTAGCCATAGTGCTCTACTTCATGCGAGATTAGCCAAGTCATTGTGCTCTACTCTACGGAGATTAGCCAATGTACTTATGTAATTGTGCTCTACTCCTTGAAGATTAGCCGTAATGCTCTACTTCATGCGAGATTAGCCAAGTCATTGTGCTCTACTCTACGGAGATTAGCCAATGTACTTATGTAATTGTGCTCTACTCCTTGAAGATTAGCCGTAATGCTCTACTTCATGCGAGATTAGCCATGTCATTGTGCTCTACTCCACGGAGATTAGCCAATGAACTTGTGACGTTGTGCTCTACTCTACGGAGATTAGCCAATGTATTTTAAATTCGTTTTGAAAAATACGTTTTCAAAAACGCTTTTCCGCTGCAAAGTACTATAAGAGTACTAACATTTGATAAAGTGAGGGAGAAATATTGAAAGTTACTCTAGATGGTGATTGGAAACGTAGTGACCTTTCCGATTCTAGAATAACATCTTCAATATTTTTCGAAAGTAACTTATCAAATACTCGTTTTCCGCTGCTAGTACTATAAGAGTACTATTGTTTGATAAGTGATGGGGGAATATTGAAAGTTGTTCTAGATGGTGATTGGAATCATAGAGACCTTTTCGATTCTAGAACAACACCTTCAATATTTTTCGAAAGTAACTTATCAAATATAATATAATTCCAAGTGGGATTTGAATTTTAGAACTATCCAAATGGGATATTCTATTATCATTTCAAGTGGGAGTTATATTTTAAGAATTTTTTATGCAATGTTTTTGATCGAACCTTCGGTTCTGTCTTTTTGCAGCATTTTAAAAGTAAAATGTCTTCCGCTTCAAAGAATATCGTCGCTGAGTTAAACAAAGGTGAAAAACTCAACGGCGATAATTACAAACTTTGGTCCATTAAGATACAATACGTTTTAGAGGAGCAAGAAGTGCTCGAAACTCTAAAGAACGTAATGATTGAACCCGAGTTGGGCACTACGGCCCAACACCGAAGAGACAAGGAAGCTTTTGATGCTTGGTCTTGGAAGAATAAGATAGCGCGCATTACGTTATTAAGCAGTATGGCTGATGACATAATGTGCATCTTCCGAGAACATGACCTAGCCATGGATATATGGTCCAAGCTAGAGGAGAAGTTCGGTGGCACATCGGTGTCCAAACTTCGCGCCTTAACTATAAAGTTCGATACATATAAGAAACGTCCAGATCATTCCATAGGGAAACATCTGCGACATATGGCGAACCTTATCTCGGAGTTAAAGGACGCAGGTCATGTGCTCACAGATGAGCAACAAATCCAAGCAGTCATACGTTCCCTACCAAATGGGTGGGATCAGATGAAGATGCATCTCACTCATAATGAGAGCATCAAGACCTTCAACGATGTTTCCAAGCACCTCGAATTAGAGGAAGAGCGGCTTGCGGCTGCCAAGCCAGGTGCAGAAGTGCACATGGTTGCTAGTTCCTCACACGGGGGAAATAAACGTAAAGATCGTTCGAAGTCTTCTAATGAACGTAATAAGCAACCTGAGTCTACCAAGGAACCCAAACATAAGGGTGGACACAAGAAATGGCACAAGAAGAAAGACTTGAAAAGGATCAAGTGCTTCAAGTGCAACAAGCTCGGTCACTATGCTCGTTCGTGTACGAGTGGAAGTGACGAGGTAACTTGTAATACTAGTTACATATGCGTTTCTAGTTCACTATTTCTTGTGGAATCTAATCCATTTTGGGATAATTGATTCAGGTGCCACCGACCACATAGCAAAGGACAGACGGTCCTTCGTGGAGTATCACCGGATACTCAAGGAATGAATTGGATCAATGTAGGAAACAACACACATGTTGAAGTGAAAGGCGTTGGGACTCGCAAGCTTGTCTTGGACAACGGCCGCACTATCCTACTTCATGATGTTCTCTTCATTCCATATATTCAAAGGAATATTAAAATTGTGGTCAATTTATTGGGTCTTGATTAATGGTTGGTTCCTTCATGTTTGTAATATGGACCTATTTTTGTAATAATTCCTTTATTGGTTCTGGGTTATGTATTTAAAGGATTCATTGTAATAAGTACAATGTATGATTTCTCATTTCCTTATGACAAATTCTTTGACTAATGAGTCTAATATAATTTGTTGGGACTCAAGGCTTGGTCATATTGGACCAACGCGTATGGATAGACTTGCCAAACGTGGCCTTCTATCCAATGTTTCAAAGGTTGAAATGTCGACCTGCGAACATTGCCTTGAAAGGAAATCTTGTCGCAAGCCGTTTGGAACCGGCACAAGGGCCAAGGTTCCATTACCGCTTATCCATTCAGACATATGTGGTCCGATGAATGTCAAGACAAGACGCGGGAAGTCCTATTTCATCACTTTTAATTGATGATTTCACCCGATTCGGTCATATCTATTTGATATCCCACAAAAGTGAAAGCACTAAACCTGCTTTGAAAACTATATGAGTTTAGTGGAGAATCAATTAGATCGCAAGATTAAGGTCATGCGAACCGATAGGGGCGGTGAATATCAATCAACAAGTTTAAAGGAACTTTGTGATGAAAAGGGCATAGTACATCGGGTAACTATGCCTTATACTCCTCAACAAATTGGTGTTGCAGAAAGGAGGTATAGGACTTTAATGAAAAATGGTCCGTTCAATGATGGCGCAAGCTAACTTGCCAATCACCTTCTGGGGTGATGCATTATTGACAACCGTTTTCATTTTAAACCGCGTACCCTCAAAATCAGTTAGCTCCACTCCTTATGAGTTGTGGAACCAAAGGTCTCCTGACTTAAACATTTTACCTTGAGTTTGTGCATTCAACGCACATATTTCCTCCCATAAGTATGGCAAACTTGGGCCATGGGGAAGGAAATGTATCTTTAAACGATACACATTAAACTCCAAAGGTTATGTTTTTTTGTTAGTCAGGAAGACAATGGTGTGCTAATTGAGTTTGAGTCGAGGGATGTCACTTTCTTGGAAAACAAGTTTCCAAGACAGGGCGAGATAAGTCAGGACTTATCTCTATTTGAGATTTGTGATCAAGAAGGATTACCTCATTCGAGTGGGAGAATTCTTGGTGAAAACGAAAATACTTTTCAACCTTCACCAATGGATTATACGAATGACGATTATCCTATTCCATACGGGAATAATGATCCAAGTGGGAGCAATTCTAACAACATTTCAAGTGGGAGTGATATTAGAATTGATCTAAATTCGAGTCAACAAGGACTTGAAGAATCTCAAATATGCCACATCATGCCCTGCAAAAGACAAATGGATGGAAGCGATGAAGAAGGAATTGAAATCCATAAAAGTTAACCAAGTCTGGGACTTAGTTAACTCACCCAGAGGACATAGAGCAATTGGGAACAAATGGGTTCTCAAGATCAAGCATAAGGCTGATGGCTCTATAGATAGATATAAAGCTCGCCTTGTCGCGAAAGGTTTTACGCAACAGGAAGAGATAGACTACGAAGAAAACTTCTCACCTGTTGTGCGTTTTACCTTGATTCGCATGATTCTGGCAATGGTAGCTTGCTTATACCTCGAATTACATCAGATGGATGTAAAGACTGCCTTTCTCAATGGAGAATTGGACGAGGAGATCTATATGGAACAACCAACAGGGTTTGTAAAAGAAGGAAACAAACATAAGGTTTGTAAACTTTGTAAGTCCATATATGGTCTTAAACAATCCTCGAGGCAATGGTATATACGATTTCAAAAGGTTGTCTTATCAAATGGATTTTCCATACTTGATAAAGATAACTACGTATATATCAAGAGGATTAAAAGCAAGCATGTTATTATGTCTCTATATGTAGATGACATTTTAATAGCCGGAAATGACAAGGGCTTTGTGATGAGTATCAAGGCTTGGCTTTCATCAGTATTTTAGATGAAAGGCATAGGAAAAGCCGCATATATCCTTGGAGTTAAGATTTCAAGGAGTCGTTCGAAGAAACTTCTTTCTCTTTCACAGGAGACTTATATAAAGAAGGTTCTAGAACGATTTAATATGCAGGACTGCAAGTCCATTGATATTCATATAAGCATATGCGATAATTTATATCTGGAATCATGTCCAAAGAATCAAAAGTAAAAGGAAATTATGGAAAAAGTTCCATATTCCAGTGCAGTTGATAGTCTTATGTACACTATGGTGTGTACGAGACTGGACATCTGTTTTGCCATTGGAAATGGTAAACTGTTACCAATCCAACCCAGGGCAAGAACACTGGAAAGCGGTTAAGAGGATAATGCAGTATCTTAAAGGAACTGCAGATTTGCAAAAGACTATGATAAAACCAAGAAGGTAGACATAAGGTACATATCTACGCATGAGATGATAGAGGATCAGCTTACGAAAGCGATCCCCAGAAATGTGTTTTATAAACACTTATCATCTCCAGGATTGCGTATGGGCTGAGTTGTACCAAATATATATTCCCATGTCTAAGAAATGATCAAAATTAATAAAAGAATAAGTTTTTTTTCCAACATTGCATATGAATTTCTTAAAGAAATGTTTGTATACATTTTTGAGATCTCAGCTGAATTGTGTGTATGTCGGACAGATTAAGGTTGGCTCTCTCACATGAGCAACCGCCTTATCTTATCAGATGGATAAGATAGAGATGAGACTAGTTTAAAGTCAAATTCATTAGACGAATGATTTAGAGTCATGACTTTAACAAGATAGTCGAATGAACGATCTGCATCATATGGATGCTTACAAAAGATCTGAGATCTGTATCACAAGGATATAAAGATCTCATTGGATTTTTTAATCCTATCTGTCTTATGCAGGATGAGAGTCCGGGAATATTTCCTGAGTAGTAAGGGGACTCAAAAAGATAGGCATTGTAGTGTCTGATCTTTTCATCCGTACAACATCATTAAGACATACTCTCCCTGGGAAAGGAGTGATGTTGTAGTACGTGTTCATACCACGTATGCATTTCGACCACTGAGTTAGTAGCAATAGTGTTTGCTATTATGTGAGACTCAAAGGCCATACGGGTCTTAACTCTTACCCTCAAGGACTCCAATTGGTTCCTTTAGATTTGACGAGATGATCGCTATCTTAGCGTGTTGCTAATGGGCTATGGTAATTCGGCTCGGCGGGGCACGTTAGAAAAGCGAATCAAGTCAAGATCAGAAGGTTCGCAAGAAGAGGAAGATTGATTTCATATTCGCATTTGGACTTTAATGATTCAAAGCTGGCCAGCCAATTGTAATCCAGATGGGATTCAATTGTTGAATATAAAGTATAAAGAATGTGAAGAAATAATCTAGGGTAAAGCATGCGTTGAACTACTCAACTTTGCACCTTCGAGGTCGTTGTGTATCTCTAACAAGTGCACAACAACAGACTCTACGCGCATGACGGTCGCACGGTCTATTTCTCGGTATGATAGATGAAAGAACTAAGGGAAAGACGTTCTCTTACAATCCCCTCAAGTGTGAGTGGGAGATGTTGGATATGGAAGACGTTTGTACACCCTTGTGGGGGATGTACGAGGGATTACGGACCTCGAACGTCGCGCACACGAAGTCATGTGCAAAGGGAATCTGTTCCCTTGCGGAGAGGATCTCTGTATGAGCGGGAAAGTCGCATTATATATGCATAAGTGCATGCGACATATGGCTAATAAAGGGGGAATATCTTAAGCTTATGTTGTACCATGCATATGGTACAACTTAAGCTTATATTGTGCCATGTATCATGGTACACCTTAATTAAGTTGTTCCAAAGGAACAACTTACCCTAAAATAACTACCTTGGGGGCTATAAATAAGACCCAAGGGTAGCCATTTTCCTTACACATTTTGCATGAAATTCATGCATGCATCTTCTTCATAGCGAAGCTCTGCAGAAATATTTCCTCTCCCTCCATCCAAGTTCTTAATCTAAAATAGAGATTTAGATTGTGGATTAGTAGCCTTACTCCGTTTGTGAGTAGACTCGATCCGTCGTGGCGAATCCGAAGGCGAAGTTCGTAGACTACCGTGTCGCGTACGCAAGCGTAAGTCTAAACTTCATATTATCGATCCTAACTCTGTTTTGGCAGGATCCTTCATATACAACCCCAATCACCGACCAAAAAATCGAAGTTTTGGCTTGATGCCTCTATTAAGGGATTGACCATTTGATTGTAGGCTATGACAGAACAACGGGCCATAATTATTAGAACCGCCTAAATCGAGGGATTCGACGAGTCATCGGAGTCTTGATAGGGATCCAACCCATCCTCCATGTACTTTCTCACGGTTAGACGGTGAGAGGTCAAGAATTGAGATTCAAACCCTCATCGATAAATTTAACCCATTAGATTGAGAAGCTAGATCCATCCCCATATAATCTACAGTATCGGTGACACATTAGCCCTAGCTCTATATTGATATTTCCCCTAGCACGAATCCCTCTCACCTTCAACATCTTCCTACGTAGATATACAAGACCCGACAGTCATCCTTGATCATACCACTGCCTCCTTATGTTCGACACCCGCATACTACAACACCCGCATACTACAACACCCGTACACAAGCGGACTATAATTAAAACACATATGCTGAGAAGCCCAACAGTGTTAAAACATCTACATGTGTGATTTACTGCGATAATAAGAGTGCCTTTAACTTATCCAAGAACTCTATTCTACATCCTAGAACCAAACATATAGACTTAGGCATAGATTTATAGATGATCATTGTAGCAAAAAGGATGTTGAACTTAGATATGTCTCTACGGAACATCAGGTTGCGGATATTCTCACAAAGGCTTTGAAAATAGAATCTTTTTCAAAACTCCACATAGACCTAGGTATTGTAAGTGAAAAGGAACTGATATCCAATTGAATATGCTTATGCTTTATGTTCTTACAATTATGATTATAGATTTTTCATATTGTGTTTATTAAATATCTCTTTTATTTTAGTTTGCATATGAGACTCTCTCCTTTGCTATATTCGACACGTAATGGATATTGCTTATTGTTGTTACCACACTTGGAACATAATATGAAACTAGTGGATATGTCTGCTTATCTATAACCATCTTCGATGCAGGAGAAGTAACTTCTCCATAGCAATCATGCATCTCTGCAAGGTGAGCACAAGTTTTATCTTATTCATTTTATATTTTTCTATTTTATATTATTTGTTGTCATCATCAAAAAGGGCGACAACGTTGGGATATTAAGACCCACCCGCTGCAGTTTTGATGATGTTCATAAATGATATATGTACTGATAATTAAATTCAACTGTGTGTAGGTTGAAAATAATGTGATGAACGATATAGTAAAGCCACGAAGAAACTAAAAAGTGGAGTAGCTCGAAAAAGAAGACTTGGAAGCTGTGATCGTAGAGTCAACTTTAGAGTCAAAGTATGGAGCAAGTCAAGACTTAATCAAGGACTCAAAATCAAGACTCGATGGCCTAAGTCAAGAGAACGAGACTCAAGAACTCAAAGAGAGTGTATATTGTAAGTTAAAGTATGTTAAAGTCAATATCATGGAGCTACACACACACAAAAATCATTGAAAAATATTTTAAAATGTTTTAAAATGTTTCAGATTAGTATATAATTAATTATAAATAATTTCAAAGTGATTTGATGAACAAAAACTTATGTATTAGAAAATAGTCGACTATCCACACCCTGATAGCCGACTATCCGAGCGCAGATTTTGCCTACAACTCTCGGGACACTGTAGTAGTCGGCTATAACCTTGGTAGCTGACTATATGAAAACATATATTTGATTATCTCCTGGAGATGGCCGACTATCTGGGTCAAATGGCATTTTTAAGGAAAGCGTGCTTTTCTTTTTCTAGTCGTTACTAGTCGTTCGAGGAGAGATTTTTTTAGCACGATTTGAATTGTTTTTCTACTATATAATTACTAGAGACCTCAGATCTTTTTCATATCATTATTAAGCAATTTTATGGTATTCTCAAGCTATGTTCTCAATACTCCAATCTTTTAAAAGCTCTCCTTTGGCCATAGTTTTCAAATTCTTTTATGCAAAATTTTCTAATATTTTTATATTCATTTTGGCACTGTTGAAGCTTAATTTTGATTTCTAAAGGTCAAAGCTTTTAATTTTAGGAGATTCATTTTCAAGTTGCTTTTAATCTTTTTCAGCTTAATTTATATTCTTTTTAATCAAAAGATTTGATATATAGCCATATGAAATACACAAAACTCCATATATATTGGCTATAGGAATCAAAGGGTGTAAAGTATATCGTCAAAAGGTTTGTAAGCCTTTGGAGAAGGCATTGGTAAGGTATTCACTAGTGAAAGGGAGTGTTGTGTTGTACTTGGTTGAAATTCTTAGTTTGATTGTAACTAGGTGTTTGGAAATCCTAGCAAGTGGAGCTATGTACTTGAATTATGTTTGGCAATAGTAGGTTAAAGCTCAATGGAGATCGGGGACAGGACATACCCAGGTTGTGGAGAAATAGGATAAAAACCTCAGCGTTTTTGTTGTGACTCTCTTTTGTCTCTCTATTATTCATATTGCTTGTAATTTTTATTTCCATTGTGCTTATTATATTTAGTCAATTACAAGCTCGATATTTGTGTTAATTAAGTACCAAATGAAACAACTCTCCTAGGAGACTTAGGCAACAAGTAGGAGGGTTCATTTAAGTGAAAAGTTTTATTACTTTACATACAACACTATTCAACACCCCTTTTAGTGTTGTCTGCCATCCACATGATTCCATATTTGACTCCTTAATTGCATCTTATTATTCCCGCCATGTTTATTTTATTATTCCAAGTATTATTCATTGATTATGATAAAATTAGGTAATACTGATTTTGATCTTAGGGAGAAAATTTTAGAGGATTTTTAATTCTTTTGAAGACATTATTGAGCCCCCTCTAGTGTTCTCTTTGCCATCTTAGATCCTAACACTTGGTATCGGAGCGAGATTATAGATGGCAACAACTGATCGTTTTCCCGAAGGTCAATCAAAGCACTTGACTATCACTTCTCACCGGATCAAATTATGGAGCTTGGAAGAATCGGATGCGAACGTCCTACTTTCTATCTCCTATGAGCTATGGAAGATGGTGGAGAACTCTTATGAAGCACCCACTCTTGAAAAAGAAAAGTGGACCAAGATGGAGACGGACAATGTGACACTCAGTGCCAAGGTGATGTCCACTTTATATTGCAACCTCAACACAACGAAGTACAACAGCATTACATAGCTAGATATGCACACCAAATTTGGAAAATCCTCGAAGTAACACTTGAAGGAAATCAAAAAGTTAAAGATTCTAATTCTTATTTGTATTCTTCCAGGTATGAATAATTTATAATGGAAAAAGCAGAAATAATCTCAAAGATGTACTTGCAGTTTATGGAGATTATCAATACCCTTGCCAACCTACGAAAGAAGTACACCCAAGATGATCACGTATGCAAGATCCTACAATCCCTTCTACCTGAATGGCAATCAAAGACATTGGTCATCGAAGAGGGAAATGATCTCACTAAGCTATCCTTAGATGAGCTCATCAGCAACATAGTTGCCTACGATTTTCAAATACAAGAAAGAGCAACAAAGGAACAAAGAAAAGAAGAGGACCATTGCATTCAAATCCACATCAGAGACAGAGGAGTCTGATGATGAAGTCAAGAAAGAAATGGAAAAACAAATGGCATTCATCTCCAAAGGATTCAAGAAAATCCTCAATGCATGTAAGTCTTTAAATCAAAAAGTTTTATTCAACTAACGAACCTATTTGCTATGAATGTAATAGGCTAGGTCACATAAAGAAGGAGTGTCCACTAAAGAAAAACAAAGACAAGGTCTTGAAGTCTTACAAGGGCAAAAGGCCAAAGAGAGAAGCTTTTACGGCTTGGGATACAAGTGATGAAAAACAAGATTTAGGTAGTTCATCATCATCCGAAACAGAAGGAGAAGCAAGTAAAAGGAATGAAAAGCCATATATGTGCTTCATGGCAAGAGGAGATTCCAATGTAAATTCTATCCCTAACTCTAGTGGTAGTGATAGTAGTGATGATGACGACCTTGATTATGAGGAGGAGTTGCAAAAACTTTATGCTAAATATCAGGAAATACTTAGAGAGCTTTTAACTCTAAAATAGAAGCATATATTTTGTGGAACTAATTATCCTGTAAGGACCCGGTCTATGGGGAAAACACTAGAAGGTGGGTTGAATAGTGTTTATGCAAATTTAAAGGGAATTTACGCCAAATAAAATGCAATCCAACAAATAATGCGGAAATATAAAAACAACCCAAAATGAAACACACGCAAACGCAGAGATGTTTCAAGGGTTCGGATTACCCAAGTCAACTCCCGACTTGTTCTCGGTAATCCTATGTCCCTACCACCCGGATACCACCGGATATTCAAGTTAGAACCCTAACTTGAGGTTTCCTTAAAGCCCACTTGAAGCAACCCTACAAGTGCAATCGAATACAATCGATGTCCTTGACTCCCACAACTTGGGAGCAAGCAAACCACTCTCACAACTGAGAGTACAACTCAAATAACGAAAGTTATGAAATAAAGAAAGCAACACTTACAATCACCTATGCCTTGATGTAGAACTTGAAGGTGGAGTGTGATGTGTGTTGAAGAACTCTCTTGGAAGAGAGGAGAAGCCCTTTCTCTTGACTGCACCAATTGCCTAGAAGATCACTCTTTGGTTCTAGGTTGGAGAGCAAGAGAACAAGATTTGGAAATACTTAGGGCTTTGGATTTGATAGCTTTGATCTTTGGAAATGAAAGCTTGAGAGATTTTGCAATGAATGAGTAACCTTCCAATGGAATAGTAGAAGCTCTACTTATAGCTTTCTCAAATCCACAAAACAGTTTAGGCAAAAACCCACTTGGAATCCGTGAGAAAAATCTCAATGGATAGAATCTGAACTCGCGACAGTCGACTGTTGAACAATCCACTTTCGACTGTTGCACAGTCAACAAGGGTAGGTGAGAATTCATAACGATAACTTACCACGTGGACAATCGACTAATGAAGCAAAGACAGTCGACTGTTAAATCAACAGGCGACTGTAATTTCTTCGACAGGCGACTGGCCGAGAGATGGGTAAGTTAGATAAATACAGGAAATCTCACAAGTAACAGGACAGAGGACTGATGCAAGGAACACAGTCGACTGTTAATCAGAACAGGCGACTGTAAATCCTTAAACAGACGACTATCAAAAGCCTGAGAAATTACCAGAGAGCCGAGTCAAAGAAATGACTCACAGATAAACGACTGTTGCAGTATAGACAGTCGATTGATCCAAGAGACAGTCGACTGTATATACAGCATTATTCGACTGGCCGTAAAAGTCAGATCAAACAGAGTTTGGGCAAAGGATAGAGAGGCGACTGATTTACTAGGACAGGCGAGTGTGAATCATTTGTCAGTGGCTTGTGCAAAATAAACAGAGAAAGCCTAAAACTATATTGTAATAGTCTGTGCATAACAGGCGACTGTAGAACATAACACAGTCGACTGTTATAAACAATCCTAGCACAATCAATAAAGAAATGAATTGGGATCAAAGGACAATTGATTTAATGAAGTCCTATGACAGAATGTAGATGTGTGTGAGTGCTTCATCAAAGTTCTACTTCTAAGCTACATATTAGAAGAGATAAAAGAAAAATTACATTGACGAATATTCTCTTCTTTCCATCGTATGAGCTTGAAGTCTTCACGGAGCTTCAATTATAATCTACGATCAACCAATTCATGTCATTTGCCTTCAAATCCATTGCAAGTAGATCTTCATAAATAGCTAAGGCAATGGATTAACTGCAAAATAAGGGATTAGTCACAAGTATTTATGTTTGCTCATCATTAACACCAAGTAGGGAGAAGTCCAATACTCAACATTCTCCCCCTTTTTGATGATGACAAACAAACATAAACAAAAAGATAAATAATTATGCGCAATGAAAACTTACTCCCCCTACATAGATGCCAATCAAGTTAGTCAACAAATATTAGGGTATCTACATATCAATTGAAGCAAATGAGTAAGGAATACATGAATATAAATTCAAAAGATCTAGGAATTACAATCCCTATTCATTGTAATCTTACTTCCCCCTGAATCAAAGGCGACGTAAATCTTAGATTCAAGTGTTAGAACATACTTAGCACATCCATTATGAATCTTGTATGTTTATTTCTCTCCCCCTATGGCATTATCCAAAAAGGTGGGAGCAAAAAACAACAACAATAATAATGCTAAATACGAACTAACAACAATCAAGGAGTATAAAGATATATCGAGTCAAAAACTCATAAAATCACATCATATACACATGTGAGTAATGGAATTGAAGTCCAATATCAACATTAGATATACACACAAAAATAGTTTCAAAAGAGATTTCACAAATGCATCATACCAGAGATAGCATGGAAAATCGAATATCAAATTCATATATTGTCTCAAAAGCATATCAGAGAGAGTATAGCATACATTGAGACAACATATCATACACCACACAAATAAGATAAGCAGTATAGCATAGTGTGACACAAGATAAACAGCAACACCATATATAGATATATAAAAGATGAGTACATCAACGGATGGACATCTACATGTCCATAACAAAAAGATACATAATGATCAAGAAAAAAAATACATCATCATGACAACATCGAAGTGCATCACCATACATATATAATATCAAACAACATCCAGACCCAGAACATCATCAGCAGATGAAACAGTCAACCCAAACAAAAGTAGATCATACAAAACAAAATCTAGGTCTTCAAGTGAGTGAACAACAGCAACAGCAGCAATCTCAGTCGATGTTGATGACAGTGGGGTCTGAGGGGCGACCAGAAGAGCAGAACAAGAGCCTCGCAGAGCGTCGAGTAGGAAAAGCAGAAGTCTTCCGCTTGGACAACAATGCACGAGCGGCAGAAGATTCTGCAGGAACATGAAGTGGAGTCTGGGCACCGAAGGTCTGAACCACAAAGGGTTTAGGCGTGAAGCCTGGAGGATGAGAAACACAAGCAGGAGAAGTGTCCTCAAATGTAGTAAACAGAGCCTGAAGCTCGGTAGGGATGGGAAAACCATGATGCTTAAAAGAGTTTAACTAAAGCTTAAGTAAAAGTGAGAGCTTCTCATCCAGAGATACGGAAAGAATTTCAAGAGCAGAGACTCGAGCATCCAGCTGACGAAGAAGAATCTCCTCGTGGGATACAAAAAGAGGAGACCTAAGAGGATGCTCAGCTGGCTGAGAAGTGTGTTCAGCAGCATGCTCAGAGGGGATGGGGTCACCGACAATGATATGAAGAGGTTCTCCAGAAGATGGAGACGAGGAAGGAGTCGGATCAGGCTTCGGCGAAGGAACCAGCTCATCAAGGAAGTCGAGAGAGACTTTAGGAAAGAAATGATCGAAGAGAGCCATGAGCTTACTTGACCGATCAAAAGCTAGGTCAAGTAGTCGAGAGCACGAATCTGGAGAGAAACTGATCAAATCACAAGCAGCTCACGAGCAGCCATGCGAAAAAGGAGGTAGAGTTCTCATGAAGAAGATTCGAGCGAGAATCTACAGGAAATCGTGTGGAAATCGAGCGGGAAGACGAAATGGTCGAATCGGATGAGAGAGAGTCGACGTGGGTAAATGAATGGGTTCTCTCGAATATAAACGTTGGGGAAATAATCTGGGCCGTTGGATCAATGAATCGACGGCTCAGATCAAAGCACATGAACCGTCTCAACAGCAGACAGTCGACTGATGAACAGAAGTCAGTCGACTGGATGAGGTGATAAAAAAAGTTGAGAAAGATGGGCAGTCGACTGGCAAGTAACATGCAGTCGCATGTCCATTGGACAGTTGACTATGAATTACGCATCAGTCAACTGGTTGAGAAACCATACAGTTCATCAAAAAGACAGAGAGCTCTGAAGAAAAGTTGACAAAGAGAACAGTCGCCTGATGACTACAGTACAGTCGCCTGTTAAAATAACAGTCGACTGGAAAACAGTCATCAGTCGGCTGTGCGAAAGATACAGATTCTCAAACTGAGGAGATAGAGTAGGGCAGTCGACTGTCGAAGGAAAGACAGTCGTCTGTCCTGGTCCAAAAATGCACAGTGAGATAGAATTCCAGAGAATAAGAACACTCACCCTAGGACCTATACTCTAATCACAAATACATCGTAAATACAATGTAAAAACAATAAATCAATTGAAACACAAATCACTACTATCAATCTCAAAAACTCATGAAATCAATTAAATCACAATTGCCTTTCTTAAACACATATATATAATAAAGCACATGAAGATAGGCAACAAAATGATATGAGCTCAAAAAGAGTTATAAAATGAATGATTGAGCTTCTAGATTTCAGATTCATCCATAATTCCCAATTCTCCACGCAACCTCACAAATGAATCTTCTTTAAGAGGTTTTGTGAAGATGTCGGTAATTTGTTTTTGGGTTTCAATGTACTCTAAGATTATGTCCTTCTTAGCTACATGATCATTTATAAAATGGTGTCTCACGTCTATGTGTTTGGTACGGGAGTGGTGTACCGGATTCTTGGAAAGACAAATAGCACTTTGATTATCAACTATGATAGGGCAAGTATCACAATTGACACCATAGTTACTAAGAGTGTGTCTCATCCAAAGAACTTGTGCACATGCAAGACCCGCGGTAATATATTCCGCTTCAGTCGTGGACAATGACACCGAATTCTGTTTCTTAGAAAACCAAGAAACTAAGGAATTTCCTAAGAAATGGCAAGTGCCACTAGTACTTTTCCTCTCGAACTTGCATCCGGCAAAGTCGGCATCAGTATATGAGATTAACTCATATGTGCTAGACTTAGGGTAAAGTAACCCATAATCTAGAGATTGATTGAGATAACGAAATATTCGTTTAACCGCAATCAAGTGTGACTCCTTAGGTCTAGCTTGATATCTAGCACAAAGGCATACGGAAAACATTATATCGGGCCTACTAGCGGTTAAGTAAAGTAAGCTACTGATCATACCTCGATATAGACGAACGTCTACATTTTTTTCTCTTTCATCCGTGTGTAGATGAGTAGTAGCACTCATGGGAGTCCTTTTGCTCGAAGACGATTCCATTCCGAATCGCTTAATAAGCTCCCATGTGTACTTTGTCTGATGTATGAATGTGCCATTCTCCATTTGTCGAATTTGCAATCCAAGGAAGTAGGTGAGCTCTCCCATGTGGCTCATCTCAAACTCATCCTTCATAGACTTGAAAAATTCTTGACAAAGATTAAATTTAGTAGGACCAAAAATAATATCATCTACATAAACTTGAATCAAAAGAATGTCATTTTTATAATCTTTAATGAAGAGTGTAGAATCAACTTCTCCCATTTTAAACCTAAATTCAAAAGAAAGGTCTTAAGTCGATCATACCAAGCTCTAGGAGCTTGTCTCAACCCATACAACGCTTTCGTAAGTTTGAAAACATGGTTTGAAAATTTTTCATGAATAAAACCGGGAGGTTGAGAAACATAAACTTCTTCATTGACAAACCCATTTAAAAATGCACTTTTAACATCCATTTGAAATAGTTTAAAATTCTTATGGGATGCAAAATATAAAAGCAACCTAATAGCTTCTAATCTAGCTACGGGGGCAAAAGACTCTTCAAAATCAATACCTTCTCTTGCCGGTAGCCTTGAGCTACTAACCTTGCTTTGTTCCGTGTGATTACCTCGTTTTCATCCGTCTTGTTCTTGAAGATCCATTTGGTCCCAATGACTTGGTGACCACTTGGAAGAAGTACGAGTTCCCAAACTTCGTTTCTCTCGAATTGCATTAGTTCTTCTTCTATTCCACTATGTAAGAGCTATATGTTCTTTGGCTCAATGGTAGAGACAAATGCGCAATGAGAGAATTCTTCAATTCTCGATCTCGTTCAAACACCCACACCAATATCTCCAATTATTTGGTGATGGGGATGGTTACGAACGGTCAGATAAGCTTTGGGTATACATGTATCACTAGGAACAACTTCAACAATTTCGTTAGAAGTGTTAGTCTTAACAATAGAATCATTAATCTTAACATTATTAAGAGAATCACAAAGAGTATCTACATTATCATCATCAACATGAGGAAAATCAAAATCATCAGAAAAAGATACGTGAAGAGATTCCTCAATCGTTGAAGAAGTTTTGTTGTATATCCGGTAGGCTTTGCTACGTGTGGAATATCCAACAAAAATTCCTTCATCGGATATTGGCTCAAATTTGTCTAAATTACCAACTGTGTTCTTTATAAAACATTTTGAACCAAAAACACAAAAATATTTTACTTGAGACTTTTTATCATAAAACAACTAAAAACAAGTTTTGTTCGTTCGGGGTCTCACTACGATCCTATTGAGCACATAACATGCCGTGTGCACCGCCTCTGCCCAAATTGTAGTCCAAGATGACTATCATGGAGCATAATGCGTGCACACTCAATAAGAGTCCTATTCTTTCTATCTACCATACCATTTTGTGGTGGTGCCCGAGGAAAGGAAAAATTATGAGTTATCCCGGTGTCATCACAACATTTAGTAAAAGATTCATTCTCAAATATTCCTCCATGATCACTACGAATAGTGATAATGGTGGATCTTAAAAGATTCTGAATCTTCTTTGCAAATTTGGTAAACTCTTCATAAGCTTCATTCTTATTGGTTAAGAATGAAACTCAAGTAGATCTAGAAAAGTCGTCGACGACAACTAATCCATAATGAGCATTACCTAAAGAAGCGGTTCTAGTTGGCCCAAATAAATCTAGATGAAGAAGTTCTAGGTGCCTCTTAGAAGAAATCCCTTCTTTAAGCTTAAATGAAGATTTACTTAGTTTACCTCTTTGACATGAATCACAAAAGTTTTTCTTATTAAAAGCAATCTTAGGAAAACCTTTGACTAGATCATGCTTAGCTAACTTATATAAGTGCTTGAAGTGAACATGACCAAAACGGCGATGCCATTATAGTTGTTCACTTGTGTTAGCAACTAAGCAATGTTCTACGGTTTTAGGCATGCTCAAATAATAAATATTTTTACGCCTAATACCGAAAAATAAAACATTTGAATCACAATCAACAATAGTACACAATCCTTCTCCAAAGTTAACCTTGTAACCTTTGTCACAAAGTTGACTAATGGAAATGAGATTGTGACACAAACCACTAACAAGATAAACGTTAGTAATTAAGGGTTTGGAAAGATTACCAACGATACCTACTCCAATGGTGGTTCCCTTTTGATTACCTCCAAAAATGACCGTTGCACCATCCTTGATGTTAATCACTTCAGAGAGCAATGAGGAATCTCCCGTCATATGTTTGGAGCAACCACTATCGAGAATCCATCCTTTCCCTTTAGAGCAAGTTTGACCTTTATTGCTCTTCTTCTTTCTCTTGGGTACCTATATAATATACCATTGGCTTATGGTACCCAATGTTTGTTGGGTCCAAGGGGATTAGCCCTTTGGAAGCCAAGTCCAAGTGGACTTCCGCTTCCCAACATAATTATTATTTCTAATCACATCATGAAAAATAGGAATCAACATAAGCATTCTTATCAATAAGACTAGTGTTCTTAGGACCCCAAATAGTGTACATCTTGGGAGTCATCTTCCTAGTTGCATGCATATGTGTTGGATTTCTATGTGGTGCATGCTTCTTAGGAACATGATTTCTAGCATAGAGATGTGGTGGAGGATATGCATTGTACATTCTAGGATGATATGTATGCTTGGGAACATGCATATTATATGAAGCATATGAATCATGCATGACATGTGGAGGATGAGCATACATGAAAGAATGATGCGTATGAGTATACGGGTGTATAGGAGCACATGCATGAGTATTTCTCATGTGTGGTTGTGTACGTGTCCTTGGGTGCGGAGCATAAAATGTGTCATGATTATCCACTTGTGAAGTAGGAGATTTCCTACGTGGATGAGTGTTAGTGTACATATAAGCATGGCCTTGCTTTTGGTTTCCACCCTTAGTGGGTTTCTTGCCAAAAGAAAGAGAAGGTGAAGTGGTGACTTTCTTGGTAGGTTTGCTACCTATAGTGTCTTTGACCTACTTATGGATGCACCGGAGGAAGGCCTCACAAAATCTATAGTGACACCACTATAAGAGGTGCGATCATTAGAAGCATTCGCTTTCAAAAACCCAAGACCAACACGATGTGTGGCCGGAAATTGGTTTGCAAGCAAATCATCCAATTGTACTTTTCCCTTATTGAATCTCACAATACGGGAGGACATGAGCTCATATTTCTCCTTTAAAGAAGAAATGTTTGTATCCAAGGTAGACACCTGTGCTTTGAGCTCGTGCACTTGAGTTTTAAGAGAATCATTCTCTAAACTCAATTGTGTGTGACGTGTAACTAGATCACTATTATCCTTAGGATGTGTTTGATCTAGTTGAGATTTGAGGGAATTCACCTCATCTCTCAAAGTGACATTTTGAGAAGCTAAGTTTGCTTTCTCAAGAGTTAAAGTATCAACAATGGTGTCATTGTTGATAATGCATAGAATGGATGACTTGCTAACATTTGATTTCTTTAAGCTAGTGTATCTAAGCATTAAAGATTGGTATTTAGCAAATAGCTCTTCATTAGCAATACGAAGTTCATCCATTGTTACCTCAGTGTCGTCCATATCGGAATCACTCTCATCGGAGAGTGGGTCTTCTAGTGCCATGAAACACATGTGGGCGCTCTCACCCTTTTCATCATCAGAATCACTCGATGATTCATCACTTGAGTCGTCGAATGTACATACGAGTCCTTTCTTCTTGTCTCTCTTGTTCTTATCGGACTTGTGGTATTTCGGTGCCTTCCACTTCTCTTTGTTCTTTAGCATTGGGCAATCCCTCTTGATGTGCCCTGTCTTATTACATTTATAGCAAAGAGAGGAAGTAGCATTAGTATACTCAAAACATTTGTTGGAGGGAAATTTACCTTTGCAGAAGAAGCGTTGGAACTTCTTCGCCATTTGGGCCATTTCACCCAAATCCATCTCGTTCTCGGATTCATCACTTTTGGAGGATGATGAATTGGCGTTGAATACCAAAGCTTTCTTCTTGGCCTCCGAGGGATTCATCATGGCTCGAATCTTCAATCGGTTCTCCTGTCTTACTTCGTAAGACATAAGAGTCCCGATGAGATTCACCACGGTGTAGTTCTTCAAGTCATTGACCTCTTCAATGGCGATTGCTCATTTTTCCCATTTGGAGGTCATCCCCATGATAATCTTCCTTACCTTTTCAGGTTCGGTGTAGGTTTGGCCAAGGGCTTCCAATTCTTTTGTGATGTCGGTAAAGCGTCCGTACATCGATGCAATGCTCTCGTTTTCCTGCATGTGAAACAAGTCGAAGTTTTGCACAGCAACATATAACTTTGAAAGCTTTACCTTATTCGTTCCCTCATGGGTAACGATGAGATGGTTCCAAATTTGATATGCACTCTTACATGTGCATATCTTGTTGAACTCATTTGGGTCCAACGCACAATGAAGAGCGTTCATTGCTTTAGCGTTGTTGACTTCGACGGACTTTTCAGAAGTCGTCCATTTCTCGAAATCATCTTCGGAGGGCTCGACATACTCCTTGTGGAGAGTTCTCCAAAGAGAAGCACTCCTAAGAAATGTCTCCATCCTACACTTCCAATAACAAAAGTTAGTACCATTGAAACGTGGAGGACGTACCGTAGATTGACCTTCGAAAAGTGTGGACGCTCCATCACGGTCATGATTGTTGTACGTAGGCTACGGAGCAACGTTGTTGTTGTTGGATGCCATAGATAAAACCTTGCGCTCTGATACCAATTGTAAGGACCCTGTCTATGGGGAAAACACTAGAAGGGGGGTTGAATAGTGTTTATGCAAATTTAAAAGGAATTTAGGCCAAATAAAATGCAATCCAACAAATAGTGCGGAATAGAAAACAACCCAAAGAGAAACACACGCAAACGCAGTTATGTTTCAAGGGTTCGGATTACCCAAGTCAACTCCCGACTTGTTCCCGGTAATCCTACGTCCCTACCACCCGGATACAACCGGATACTCAAGTTAGAACCCTAACTTGAGGTTTCCTTAAAAACCCACTTGTAGCAACCCTACAAGTGCAATCGAATACAATCGATGTCCTTGACTCCCACAACCAGTGAGCAAGCAAAAACCACTCTCACAACCGAGAGCATAATTCAAATAATGAAGTTATGAAATCTGAAAGCAACACTTACAATCACCTATGCCTTGAAGTAGAACTTGAAGGTGGAGTGTGATGTGTGTTGAAGAACTCTCTTGGAAGAGAGGAGAAGCCCTTTCTCTTGACTTCACCAATTGCCTAGAAGATCACTCTTTGGTTCTAGGTTGGAGAGCAAGAGAACAAGATTTGGAAATACTTAGGGCTTTGGATTTGAGAGCTTTGATCTTTGGAAATGAAAGCTTGAGAGATTTTGCAATGAATGAGTAACCTTCCAATGGAACAGTAGAAGCTCTACTTATAGCTTTCTCAAATCCACAAAACAGTTTAGGCAAAAACGCACCTGGAATCCGTGAGAAAAATCTCAACGGATAGAATCTGAACTCGCGACAGTCAACTGTTGAACAATCCACAGTCGACTGTTGCAAAGTCAGCAAGGGTAGGTGAGAATTCATAATGGTAACTTACCACGTGGACAGTCGACTGATGAAGCAAAGACATACGACTATTAAATCAACAGGCGACTGTAATTTCTTTGACAGGCGACTGGCCGAGAGATGGGTAAGTTAGATAAATACAGGAAATCTCACAAGTAACGGGACAGACGACTGATGAAAGGAACACAGTCGACTGTTAATCAGAACAGGCGACTGTAAATCCTTAAACAGACGACTGTCAAAAGCCTGAGAAATTTCCAGAGAGCTGAGTCAAAGAAATGACTCACAGACAAACGACTGTTGCAGTATAGACAGTCGACTGATCCAAGAGACAGTCGACTGTATATACAGCATTAGTCGACTGGCCGTAAAAGTCAGATCAAACAGAGTTTGGGCAAAGGATAGGCAGGCGACTGATTTACAAAGCACAGTCGACTGTCACTAGGACAGGCGCCTCTGAATCATTTGTCAGTGGCCTGTGCGAAATAAACAGAGAAAGCCCAAAGCTATATTGTAATAGTCTGTGCATAACAGGTAACTGTAGAACAAAACACAGTCGACTGTTATAAACAATCCTAGCACAATCAATAAAGAAATGAATTGGGATCAAAGGACAATTGATCTAATGAAGTCCTATGACAGAATGTAGATGTGTGTGAGTGCTCCAGCAAAGTTCTACTTCTAAGCTACATACTAGAAGAGATAAAAGAAAAATTACATTGACGAATATTCTCTTCTTTCCATCGTATGAGCTTGAAGTCTTCACGGAGCTTCAATCATAATCTACGATCAACCAATTCATGTCATTTGCCTTCAAATTCATTGCTAGTAGATCTTCATAAATAGCTAAGGCAATGGATTAACTGCAAAATAGGGGATTAGTCACAAGTATTTATGTTTGCTCATCATTAACACCAAGTAGGGAGAAGTCCAATACTAACATGCGACACCCAAAAGAGACGAGGGCGCACGTCAGCAAGTCTACAAGAGACTTGTGCAAGGAAACTAAAAAAAGTAACAACCTAGCAGTTCTAAAATATGCGATGACATGACAGTTTAAGGTATGAATGCAACAAGTAAGAGAGTGTAACAAGTATGACATGGCAACAAGTATGACATGGCAAGTGTAGCAAAACTACTAAAACATTCACACGGATTTTACTAGTCAAGTAAACATGTCGTGCACAGAGTTTACGCCTTACAGCTGAAGTGGCTGTACGGGCACACTTCTACGCTGAGTGGTCGCTTAACCCTATCCCTCCCCATGTAATCGGGCATTGGCTTTTGACCAACATATGTAGCCCGCTTCTGGATCACGAGCCAGGAAATCTATTTGGCATAGGGTTGTGCCTGCAACACAGGTGCCTAGCCTCAACAAGTCGGGCATTGGCTTTTGACCAACACATGTAGCCCGCTACTGGATCACGAGCCATGAAGTGTATTTAGCATAGGGTTGTGCATGCAATGCAGGTGCCTAGCCTGAACAAGGAAGTAAAAGTAGCGTGTACTACGAAAACAAACATTCAAGCATGGAATGATGCATGGCATGGCAAGATTACAAATAATGTGCGTACAGATAAGGAATTTAAACATCACAGGCATGGCAGAGCAAAAGTAAAGAGCATACAGATATGGAAATTTAAACGTGGCAGGGGAAATGCATGAATGACATGGCCGGGTGTCAGATCTAGCTTCGTTGTCAAGCTAGATCTTAAAATTGCGTCTAGGTGAGTATCATTTCGTCGCCGAGTCACTTTTACGCTAAAACGGGGAACGGCCTAAAACATGGCCTAAACACAAGTTGGCAAGTTTCACTAGCTTGCAATCAGTCGTTCTGAATACACCGTCCAATCAGTCCAGTCTACCTATGTGCTCGGATCCACCAGCCTACAGTCCCAAATTAAATTATCTTTATTAGTGATTTACCAGACAATTAAATTACTGATTTTTATCTTCATTATCATGCATGGGTTGGGGGTCCTAAGAGTTCAGAATTTTACCCTTACACGACGCGAGAGCTACACTGGCGTCGGGTAGCGACGCTAGGGGTTGGAATAAAAAGAATGCGCTCCTAATCCAGATTCCAAATAAGATTCCACGCTCGCCAATTCTCGGACAGCGACCAGATCAGCGAGAAAGATTCCAAACAGCGAGCGAGTGATCGGTAGACGTTTGTACGGCTTCCGGGAAGCCGTAACAACGAACCGAGACAGATGGGTCAACGTACACGAAGTCTACATCGTTGAGCATCGTAGGGCATGATCGTGACGTCGGAAAACACCCCTAAGAGAGTAGAGGGCTGTCGAAAGACCCCAATAGCGAGAGGGTACGGCGAGATCTCAGCGACGCTTCGATACATCGTTATACACATAAAACAGCGACTTCACTCGCTGTTTCAAGTCTACACAGCCTGAGGGAGGACCCAGACGGCAGCGAGGGCCTGAGGGGGTCGACAGCAGAGGGGAGAGGCCGCGGCGGCGGCGACGGCGGCGGCGGCGGCCGCTGTAAGCTGCTGCTGCTGCTGCTGCTGCTGCAGGTTTCACGGCTCCTGGAGCTTTTGCAACGGCGCAGCGACAGTTAGGGGGGCCCCACGGCGGCGTTGAGGGAGGAGAGACGCCGGGATGGCGGTCTAAGGGTGGTCGGCGGCGGGCTTTGGCCGGAGAACGCAAGAAGGCCGGCGGGGCTGAGGGTTTTGCGTGAAATATTAGGGGGCGGCTCTCTAATGTTTCGATACAAGATGATTTAACCCTAGGGCTTATTTTAATAGGGTAGGGTAGGGCAGCAGCTCACGTGTGTAGGCCAGGCTGGGGTAGTTAGGTTATTTCATTTGCTTTTTTTGAAATAGGAATTGTTATCATCTAATATTAAAAAACAAGATCTCTCACCCTCTTTCTCTCCTACCTGATGCATGTGGCCAAGGCTGAGAAAGTGGGTTGGGCTAAGTCAACATGTCTAATATAAGTTTTAATAATTATTTGGGATAGATGCCACGGATATTTAAGGTTAAACCGATATTAAACTAGGGAGAAAAGTGAAAGTAGGTCAAACAGGGCCCAAAAATCGTAAGATAAATACAGGGGTGACCGCACAGACGAGAGAAACGCAACTAAGAAGACGGATCACAATTTCGACGACGAGAAACGAAATTAAAAATAAAAAGGCCTCACGACAAAAGTGAAAATCGCGACGTCTCATCAAACAAGGTCAAATCGTGGGAGAACGACCCGTGAAATGACGTTCCAAATTAATTCCACAATTTAATACTCTTCGAGAGGGTCACAACGGCATATTACACTATAGGGTTAGGATACAAACAACGTCTAAAATAAATACGTGCACGAACAAGACTACGTGCACGAAAAGCGTACAAAGGATACGGGGTCCAAAGGCGACAGTAATCCCAAGTTGGGCTCACGTCAGGGTTGTCTTGCTAAGGATGCAACCAAGGTGCTACGGCCCTATCGACTCAACAACACGACTCACATACAAAGCAACAAAACCAATCAGGTACCCGAAATTGCTATACGTACAGCCGTATTACGAGTAGTGAATACCGACCGTTACATCCTACCCATCTTAGAATAAAGTCCGTCCACGGAATTTCTAACATATCTACTCGCTCTATAACTACCCGGATCATGACAGTCTATAATTCAGACATGCATAGTCACCACAAGTGCTTATAAATGCACTAGATATTCAAACATTAACGTCACAACGTACATATACCTATATGTACGTTCTATACTTATATCGATCACGGAAAGTCAAATTCACACACATATTTCAATCATATATATATGCATATATCCCTTATATAACTACTACCTACCTAGCACAAAACAATAGTTCAGATACTCACATAAGAATAGTCTCCCACTAGCAAATACAATCATTTCTCTACGTATAGATAACTACATATGCACAAAACAAACATGGGTATACTACTCCCTAATATTTCATAGTATACATCCAATACCAAACACATCAACACTAGTAACCACCCACTCAATATTAAATCATGTTATTATATCTAAGATACATTTACCACTATTATAATTTCACAATTATATAGTCATTCAAATGCATGCAAATAATTCACCATATATTCACATTACATACGGTCCTATAACTATATTCACGATACGCTACACGTACCATAGTCACCAATACCTATAATTAAGCACATACTTACCCATGCATGGTGCACACCCACACACGCTAACATTTCATTCATATATACCAATCATACCACTATATATCCAGCACATCTACACACCTAGTTTAGCTAGCACACATACGTTCAAACAGGCAAGTCCTTAGTAAATAACTATACCACAAGACCAACACCTATAACTATATACTGGTATAGCGACCCACATTCATGTGCGTAACATAACCAGGCACAAACAATCCTATCACTATACATACATCATCCATTGCTATATTCATGGTACACTCAAACCACAGACATATGTAACAATATACTTAGAGTATACCCACTCAAGCTTTAGTGAGACTCAAGACACATATCAGAATACCCTATATACGTAACACGGTATTTATACCTATACCAATACCACTCCAATGTATACACATCTACCAATATAACCATATACATACCATAATGTCAAACACACTTAATATTTAGTCAGGCAACACCACATAGTTAAATCACTTTATATACCATAATAATATTACAGACATCAGCACGCGTATAATTATAATACACTCCCTAATACATGCATTCATCGTACAGTCATGCACATGTAACATATATATTCACACCATATCCATCTACCTATAATTAGTATACCAATACATCTACTTATCCATACATAATTAAAATACGCATTAGTCGTGTATACCTCATGGTATACACGCATACAACATCCCGTAAAAGCAAGCAATACCAACCAAAATTATAATCCTACTACCATATGTACATCACATATATACTCATACAGCAAATACATAACTACTTACGTCTAAGCACAATACATATCTAGGTACAAGCACACACTCATACGTACAAACATATAGGTCATATAATAGGCTTACTCACTTAACTATAGTTGCACCTATTATCATTACACCTAATATACACACGACTTACTAATATATTATATACCAAGCATCTCCAAGTATCTTCGAGCTACTTACACTACTTGTATATGCCCCAATACAATTTCCAATATCTATACAGACATCCCTAAAGTGGTATAGCTATCTGCACATATATAATAACACCACCATATATACAACTTCACACATATATCACGAATAACATTGATTATACATACATAATACAAGAGTCTATTATTAATACCCTAAGGGTAGCACGCTCATACGGGTCCACACACTCCACCTATATGCATGCACCTCCACGACATAGCAACTTATACTAATGGGCCCACCAAGCTATACTAAGGTTGACACAGGCAACGACAAGCACTAATGGCTAAACAATAGGAAAGAAACCGAAGCCAAAGCGTGACGAATGATAGATCGGATAGTACGAGTTCAGATAGGACGAAGATAAGGAGACAGCTTGGTTAGGTGAATCAGGGGTATAATTGTGAATGTTTAGGTGGGAAAAAAAAGATGTAATGATAATCTTATATGATACAGGAAAATAGTGTGTAAAAGATATAGGTTAAAATACGAAGAGTACAAAACCGGTCGATAAAATGAGTTGTTCGAAATAAGTTTGAGTCGTATATACATAATAAGAAGAATGGTTTATTAGCTTATTGAAAAATTATTATAAGGAAGAAGTAAAACATTCACACGAACATTAAGGACATAGGTTAGAAAATATTATGCGGTAGTAATTTAATAATTTCGGCAAAAGTTTCGAAATTCAAAGAATGAAATCAGATCAACTATAGTGTAAAGAATTTAAACACATGCTAAATGTTTTCCAAGTCTTAAAACTGGAGAGGAATTTCAAATAAATAATATTGAAAATACTTTTAGAGAAATCCGGATTTGCCAAACGAACTGATTTATACAAAGATCTTAAAGTACGAGTACCACGAACCTAGAACAGATATTTATAGAAATAATTGAAGTTCTATTTATCTTGGAAGATATTCTAAAGTATAGATGGTAAATGGCTAAAATGAATTTCGTAGTTTAGAAAAAGATGATATATCGAACTATCAAAATAGTAAAAAAGTTTTAAAATACAAAATGCGAAAAATATAGGTTAGCAAATAGCTACGAGATAGTAATTAATAATTTCAACCAATAGTCTCCAAAATCTACGAAAGGATTTAACTCATTCGAATAGTGAGGAATTAAATACATAAGAAGAGTGTTTTAAAACAACAATTAAGCTGAGCGAAAATTTTTAATAAGGAAAAATTGACTTTGACTTTGAAGGATTCAAGATTTGCAACGAAGAAAATTCGAAAGATTAACGATAATCGCCATGAAGCGATCACGTGATACGAGGGCAAGAATAAGATCGCGCGGTCTCATACAAAATATGCCTAGGATATGACTCATGAAACTCTACGTGGAAACTCCTACGGTCGACCAACTAAAGATTAGGAAACTTAGCACTAAGACTTCCTAAGGAACTAGACTGTAATGAACTGCGTCCGGCTTGGCCCGAAATCGATGAACCCGAGTGAACGACTAAAGGAATTCTAGAAGTCTATTATGGTCGGAGCTAGACAGGAACCACTAAGGTAACTCCTAAGACGATTATATCAATCTCTAGCATGGAGTCTAGCTAACAATCAGGGACCTCTAACTAGCAAGCACAGACGTCTAACTAAGTCTTACTATAGTCCTGATCTAATGGATTCCCTACTAAGCTGAGACAAATATTCGGGCATCACGTCTACCAGCCACCAAAGACATAGGAAACGATAAAAATTAGACTCATGGCTTATGATTTGAATGTTTTAATTTATTTAATGGACATTCTATTTTTATTATCGTTGTTCCGATAATTCGCAGTTGCAGTGGACCTGCATGGACCACCAATAAAACATGTCACGACCTGCTTCCCTAAAATGGAGGCGATGCGTGAGAAGTCCGCTCAGACTTGGAGCTGTGAGGCTCCAGTCTGTAAAGCGTCTGGAATAACCAAGTATAGGTCCTTGCAAATGCGAAGCAGAACAAAAATAATAATAAAGAAAAGAGACAGATAAAATTATTTCAATCTCAGAATGTCCACAATAAATTCCAACATCACAGAATAGCCACCAGGCTAAAAAGAAGAGTCTAAAAGGCCTAAGCATGGCCAACAGAAATAACAAACGTAGGCGCTACGCACCAACAACCTAACAAGAACTAAGCAGAAGAAACACAAAAACAACTCTCTACGACTAATCACCGGTGTCCTCGAACTCCACGCCAACAGTGGACCCAGGCTCAACGTCAGCAAACACCCCGTCCTCAACAACGGACTCTGGCTCAGCAACTAACATGCGACACCCAAAAGAGACGAGGGCGCATGTCAGCAAGTCTACAAGAGACTTGTGCAAGGAAACTAAAAAAGTAACAACCTAGCAGTTCTAAAATATGCGATGACATGACAGTTTAAGGTATGAATGCAACAAGTAAGAGAGTGTAACAAGTATGACATGGCAACAAGTATGACATGGTAAGGGTAGCAAAGCTACTAAAACATTCACACGAATTTTACAAGTCAAGTAAACATGTCGTGCACAGAGTTTACGCCTTACAGCTGAAGTGGCTGTACGGGCACACTTCTATGCTGAGTGGTCGCTTAACCCTACCCCTCCCCGTGTAATTGGGCATTGGCTTTTGACCAACACATGTAGCCCGCTTCTGGATCACGAGCCAGGAAGTCTATTTGGCATAGGGTTGTGCCTGCAACGCAGGTGCCTAGCCTCAACAAGTCGGGCATTAGCTTTTGACCAACACATGTAGCCCGCTTCTGGATCACGAGCCAGGAAGTGTATTTAGCATAGGGTTGTGCATGCAACGTAGGTGCCTAGCCTGAACAAGGAAGTACAAGTAGCGTGTGCTACGAAAACAAACATTCAAGCATGGAATGATGCATGTCATGGCAAGATTACAAATAATGTGCGTACAGATAAGGAATTTAAACATCACAGGCATGGCAGAGCAAAAGTAAAGAGCATACAGATATGGAAATTTAAATGTGGCAGGCGAAATGCATGAATGACATGGCAGGGTGTCAGATCTAGCTTCGTTGTCAAGTTAAATCTTAAAATTGCGTCTAGGTGAGTATCATTTCGTCGCCGAGTCACTTTTACGCTAAAACGGGGAACGGCCTAAAACATGGCCTAAACACAAGTTGGCAAGTTTCACTTGCCTGCAATCAGTCGTTCTGAATACACCGTCCAATCAGTCCAGTCTACCTATGTGCTCGGATCTACCAGCCTACAGTCCCAAATTAAATTATCTTTATTAGTGATTTACCAGAAAATTAAATTACTGATTTTTATCTTCATTAGCATGCATGGGTTGGGGGTCCTAAGAGTTCAGAATTTTACCCTTACACGACGCGAGAGCTACATTGGCGTCAGGTAGCGACGCCAGGGGTTGGAATAAAAAGAACGCGCTCCTAATCCAAATTCCAAATAAGATTCCATGCTCGACAATTCTCGGACAGCGACCAGATCAGCGAGCAAGATTTCAAACAGCGAGCGAGTGATCGGTAGACGTTTGTACAGCTTCCGGGAAGCCGTAACAACGAACCGAGATGGATGGGTCGACGTACACAAAGTCTACGGCGTTGAGCATCATAGGGGATGATCGTGACGTCGAAAAACACCCCTAGGAGAGTAGAGGGCTGTCGGAAGACCCCCACAGTGAGAGGGTAGTGTGAGATCTCAGCGACGTGTCGATATGTCGTTATACACGCAAAACAGCGAGTTCACTCGCTGTTTCAAGTGTGCACGGCCTGAGGGAGGACCAAGACGGCAGCGAGGGGATGAGGGGGTCGACGGCAGAGGGGAGAGGCCGCGGTGACGGTGGCAGCGGCGGTGGCGGCCGCTGCAAGCTACTGCTGCTGCTGCTGCAGGTTTCACGGCTCCTGGAGATTTTGCAGCGGCGCAGCGGCAGTTAGGGGGCCCCACGGCGACACTGAGGGAGGAGAGATGTCAGGGTGGTGTTCTAAGGGTGGTCGGCGGCGGGCTTTGGCCGGAGAACGCAAGAAGGCCGGCGGTGCTGAGGGTTTTGCGTGAAATATTAGGGGGCGGTGCTCTAATGTTTCGCTGCGAGATGATTTAACCCTAGGGCTTATTTTAATAGGGTAGGGAAGGGCAGCATCTCACGTGTGTAGGCCAGGCTAGGGTAGTTAGGTTATTTCATTTGTTTTCTTGAAATAGGAATTGTTATCATCTAATATTAAAAAACAAGATCTCTCGCCCTCTCTCTCTCTCTCCTACCTGATGCATGCGGCCAAGGCTGAGAAAGTGGGTTGGACTAAGTCAACATAGCTAATATAAGTTTTAATAATTATTGGGGATAGATGCCAAGGATATTTAAGGTTAAACCGATATTAAACTGGGGAGAAAAGTGAAAGTAGATCAAATGGGGCCCAAAAATCGTAAGATAAATACTGGGGTGACTGCACGGACGAGTGAAACGCAACTAAGAATACGGATCACAATTTCGACGACGAGAAACGAAATTAAAAATAAAAAGGCCTCACGACAAAAGTGAAAATCGCGACGTCTCATCAAACAAGGTCAAATCGTGGGAGAACGACCCGTGAAATGATGTTCCAAATTAATTCCACAATTTAATAATCTTCGAGAGGGTCACAACGGCATATTACACTTTAGGGTTCGGATACAAACACAGTCTAAAATAAATACGTGCACGAACAAGACTACGTGCACGAAAAGCGTACAAAGGATACGGGGTCCAAAGGAGACAGTAATCCCAAGTTGGGCTCACGTCGCGGCTGGCTTGCTAAGGATGCAACCAAGGTGCTACGACCCTATCGACTCAATAACACGACTCATATACAAAGCAACAAAACCAATCAGGTACCCGAAATTGCTATACGTACAGCCGTATTACGAACAGTGAATACCGACCGTTACAAATTAAGCCCACACACATTTATGATTATCCCAAAATTGATTTAAAATATTTTTAAATATTTTTTCTAAGTTTTCAAGCCAAAATTACATATATCACATAATAGCCTAATATCCATCTAGGATAGCTGACTATTCTGTTGCAGGAAAGAACTGGGAACTTTCTGGACTGTAGTATCCGATAATTTCATTTAGATAGTTGACTATCGATAAGAAAATATCCGACTGTCTATAATGGATAGCCTGCGATCTGTGTCCAATTGTCAGAATTTGACTTTTTCATTTAATTACGCATGCAGATATTTGTAGCCATCGGAGGGGAAATTTTGGGATTCTATTCTGAGCAGAATTTCATCTTTAGATATGGGATTTGGGCTTCGGTTTTAAAAACAAGAAGATTTTTGATGAAAAATTAGTGTTTCCAGAAAGGGTTTTCAAAGTTCTTTCTCAAGCTCTAAATTGTTTTCTAGGCCAAAGTCTCAATAGTTTTCAAATTCATTTCGTCCTTGATTCTTGATCTCTCATTCTTTTAAAGTTTTCATCTTTGAGATCAAGTTCATCCTATATCAATACTTCAACACTTAGGTGAGAAATCAAAGGCTATATGTGATATCTTCAAAAAGCATTGTAAGTATATTTCTCACTTGGGTATAGTAAGGGTAACTCCTCTAATAGGGAGGAGAGTTGTAAAAGTCCTCGGGTTGTGAGACAATGGAAAATCCTTCTTGTAAGGAAGGTGGTGTGAGTTGTAATTCCTCATTGGTGGTGAGGTTGCTTGGTGTACTGTTTGATTAAATCGTGGATTAAAGCACGAGAGAGTTCTAGGATTGGATGTACCAGATAGCCGGGAACCAGGATAAATCGCTGGTGTATTTGTGATTGTGTTCTTGACTCTTTACTTGTACCTTATTATTATTCGTAGTGTTTAATTTATTATTGCAAGTATTATTCGTTGATTAAGATAAAATTAGGTAATTCTAATTTTGATCCTATGGAGAAAATTCTAAAGGAGTTTTAATTCTTTCGCAAATATTATTCACCCACTCTAAAATGTTCTCTTTGCCATCTCAGGTCCTAACATCTATTTCCCTAGCTAATGTGAGGTCGAAGTATATGTAAATACTTTCTTGCTTGGGATTCGCATCCCCCCTTCATCTATTCATTCTCCTTGTTCTTGATTTTCTTGAGCTTCCCCGCTGTCAACTCACTTCGAACTCTGTTGGAGCTTTGGTCGGTTTCTTCATGCTAAGTTTGCTTAGTAAGGTAGAGCCGACCTTAGAACTTTTTTGTCACTTCTTCTAGTTAAATCTTCATAAGTCCAGCATGTGGTCTTACATCACCAATAAGAGGAAGAAGCATCTCGTGTTGGTGATCCGAGCTCTCTTCACGACTAAAAGGAGAACTATGTATTGGTAACATTTTCTGGTGAGGCAAGCTTCCTCACCCATTGGAGTCATTCAGGCTCCATGGTTTCAGAAGAAATGAATCTCTCCGAAGTAGAGAGTGGAGTGGCCAAGCGTCTACTAGCATTGCCGAGCTCTGAGAGGTCCATCACATTCTACTATTAGATGAGATGTTGAGAAACATCATATGGGAAGTAGATATGTACAACCCTCAGATCTTGTATCCATGTTTGCTTACCCTAGTTTTTTTTGTCTTCATGTAGATATGATCAAAGAGAAATATCCATTGGACCCTAAGGTGGAGGCTCTCCTTTGGCTTGGACTTAAGAAGTCCAGGGTGAGCTCGTCTACTTACCCAAAGGCCTCTTCAGTGGTTAAGAAGTGGCAGAACTCAGCCTCAGCTACATAGAGCTCGGCCAAGCTACCAGAAGCTCGGCCCATGCCGCTGGAGGTTCATCAAACATGGTCCCCTTGGGACATGCTGCATGTGGTTCAGGGAAAATAGGGACTGAACTTCAGCAGACCCTGATGGAGTTGAAAAGAAAGAGAATAAAGGTAAGGTTGGTCCTCCAAGCTCATCCTCCAAGGATGCCTCTACTACCCAAGACACAACTTCAGAGGCACGGCTGGCACTCCTTGGACCTGATGGCTATGGTGTGCCTACTTCCTTCATAATCGGTGCCATGTTTGATTCCTCCTAAATATAAGCAAGCTCTAAGGATGTTTAGGTCGACCCAAGTGGACCTTCAACTCTCCGAGAATGATCTTCTCAAGCATGTCCATCTAGTGGTGGTTGAGGTGTCTGTCTTCTCAGATTGTGGGGTTGTAGCTTAGCTCGTCGAGAACTCCTACCTTCCATAGGATCGCTCGCTTCTATAGAAAGTTGAGACCGAGAGACTGGCCTGCTCCATGGTGTGGCATAGTCAACATGTCAGTGTTCTATGTAAACATAATTATTTCATAAAGAATAAATATTAATTAAATATGTGCTTAGATTAGGAACTTAGAAATTTATAATCTTCACATGGATTGGAAGACATTATGTCACTTAATTAATTAAACATGTTTCTTTACCTTCTTACCTGTTAACTTACGTATACAATTTGTGATGAAAATTGTGGTGTGTACCAAGAGATAAGGAGAGCTCCTATTTATAGATTTTCTAGTTCAATCTAGTGTGTTCATCAAGCACAAGATCCAACGGATGAGATTAATATGAAATTTATAACTTACAAGGAGTTATAACTATCAGGCCATATCCGAAAAACGGTTATAATAATATAATACTATTATTATTTAAATGGTTTTTCAACTTGCTAAGTGTTAGGTCTAACCTTTTATCTTACTCCAACGTAGATGTCCTCTGGTCGCATGATGACATGCCAGGCATATACCCCGAGGTGACAGTCCATCTACTTACTATCAATCCAACTAAACCACTAGTTCACCAGCGGTGGAGGCCCCTCAACACAGAAAGAAGCTAGGCCATCAAAGAATAGGTGGATAAGCTCCTCCACATTGGCTTCATTAGGGAAGTCACTACTCGGAATGGCTCACCAACGTCATTCAGGTGAGAAAGGAGAATGGGTAGTGACAGATGTGCATCGATTTCACAATCTAAACAAGGCATTCCAAAGATAGCTTCCCACTCCCGTAAATTGATCAGCTCATAGACACCACCATTGGGCACGAGATCCTCGGCTTCATGGACGTGTACTTCGAGTACAATTAGATCCGTAAGTACGAGGTAGATCGGGAACACGTGGCCTTCCTTACCAACCGAGGCCTATATTGCTACAATGTGATAACATTTGGTTTTAAGCATGCTAGGGCCACATACAACATCTTGTCAACAAGATTTTTCCAAGTCAAATTGGGAAGACATTGGAGGTATATATTAATGACATGCTGGTCAAATCTGTTGAAGCAGCCAAGCATGTCGTTGATTTGGAGGAGACCTTTATAATTTTGCGATAGTTTCACATGAAGCTTAACCCAAGCAAATGCATCTTCAGAGTAGCTTCCATTAAATTCCTAGGATTCATGGTCCATCATAGGAGGATTGATGTCAACCTAGAAAAGATCAGTGCCCTAGTTAACATGTGATCCCCTGCAAGACTGAGGAACGTCCAACGCCTGACAGGACGAGTCGATGTGCTCAACCGGTTTATCTCCCAGCCACCGATAAGTGCCCACCCTTCTTTAACGTACTGAAGAAGGGGAAGAATTTTCAACGGACATGGAGATGCGAAAAGGCCTTTACCTAACTTAAGGAATATCTCAGCCAGCATCCTCTCCTATCCAAGCCCAAGGAAAGCGAGACTCTCCTCCTCTACCTTATGGTTTATGCTAACACCATCAGCTCAGTCCTCACCTAGAAAGAAGACGGGGTGTAGTGGTCGAGTTACTATGTCAGTCGATCTCTTCTAGGCACCAAAACCAGGGACCCAGAAATCGAGAAGTTGGCCCTTACACTGGTCGTGTCAGCCTGGAAGCTTAGGCCATACTTCCATGCAAACATAGTCGTAGGCCCAATGACCTACCCCCTATGCCAAGTGTTTTAAAGACCAGACGCATCAAGACAAATCACCAAGTGAGCGATTGATCTCAGGAAATTTGGCATTCGGTACAAACCTCAGACCACCATCAAGGGACAAGCTCTGGCCAACTTCATAGTTACGATCCCGGTTCATGTCTCAAACCTGCTAGAGGATCATTGGATCTAGGTCATCTACATGGACAGTTCCTCCACCGAAAAAGTTGTGGGAACGGGCATATTCATGGTCAGTCCCAAATGTCACCAAATCCCATACGCCCCCAGGTTCAAGTTCAAGGCCTCCAACAATAAGCCGAAATATGATGCCCTCATTGTAGGGCTCAGTTTGGCCAAAGAGGTCATTGTGCAAGACATCTTCATCCATTGTGACTCCTAGCTTGTTATGAACCAGGTTAATGACAATTACTATACCAAGAAGGAGGAACTCCAAATGTACGTTAAGATTGTCTAAGCTCTACTGACCGGTTTCCCTACTAACCAACTAAAGCACATCCCTCAAGCCCAAAACATTACCGTCGACAAATTTCCAAACTAGCCATTGGGCTAGAGGATGACCTCAAAACAATTCCAGTGGAGACCTAGTAGCACCTAACACGATATGAAGAGGGTCTGATCCACACCACAAGCTCGACTTTGTCTTGAATGGATTACATCATTCGGTTCCTGACGCACCCGAAACCTACACTTAGGTTCCACATGGCGGTGTTACGATCGCTAGGCGTGGTATGGCCCCTAGGCTTCAATTCCGGGCTCAATCCGCAAGCGGACGGTGTCGAGTTATAGTATAAATGATATCGAATCCCACAGGGACGGTGATAGTTTCAATGGATTTTCAGTTTATTTCTAAGTCTTGAAGTGAGATAGCTATCGGGCTAAAAGATTTGGTTGGGGTGTTGTTGTTGTAATACTAATAAAAGAGACTAGGGCGTTAAGGATCACCACTAGGATCGTTGGGGGTCGACGTTGGGATAGGATCCTTGCATTGCATTAGGGCTAAGGAATTAATCCCCCAATTCGTACCACTCTCGTGGGTTAGAATTGCGGGGTATTTCAGTGGCTCTCGTTGATGCACTGGCGGTAGTCATCAACGTGGCGGTATAGTTCGTCGATAGATCCCCTCAAGACGCGAGCCGGGCATGGTCACGAGCCTTGGTTGGATCCACCGATTTCCCTATTCGAATCCCTAGATAACCCTTAAGCACATCAATTCCACAGACCTTGGGCATGATCTCAGTACGGGTTATATATGGATTCGGTAGGATCTACCGAAATACTTTCCTAAGTCCCCAATTCAATGTATGGATCCAGATCTACATCTTCCCCCTAGCATCCTAGGGCTAATCCATCAACCCTAGAAAGAGTCTACTCACACATCGTAATAGTAACGGACAAAAACATCATTCTCAGAGACGAAAACATTATAATAATCAAAGGAATAGGGATAAAATACTTACAGCGACAAATCGATAGAAATTGCAGATTATAGATCCAAAAAAATTCCAAGATTCCAAGCGCAAGAACAATCAAGAATAAAAGTAAATAATTCTCCAAGTTTTGATCCAGAATTTGCTTACAAAAATTAATCTCCGGATCCCTACAAAAATCGCCTAGGCTCCCGTAAAAAACTCCTCAAAAAACTCTAATGAAAATCACCTCTTTCTGTCGCCTAGCACCCAGAGCTTTCAGTGCCAAAATCGCGCGCATCGCGGCTTCAGAAAACTTTCCAAAAATAGCCCTGGAATTGCCGACCGAGTAGGTGACTCAGTCGAGCAATGCGTTGCTCGTTTGGTGGCTCGGCCCGAGCAGAGGAACTGCTCGACCGAGCACTACAGGGAATTGAAAATCTTTGAAATTGTCGCTCTGCCTACCCGGACCGAGTCAGCTCTGCTCGGTCCGAGTAGGGGTCTGATCACTCCTTATTTTACACCTTTTTTCCGCATGTTTGCATGCCATTTAGATCGCCCAAATCATGTTTTTCACGATATATCGACGATATTGCGATGCTTTTCACGATTTGTTGTTTTTGTCGCATTTCAGGTGATTTGGCGCGATTTGGAGTGATCTTGAGATGCGCTCACTATAGACGGTCACCGACGACCTCCCCGAGGGGTATTTTGCTGTTGGAGAGGAGCGGAAGAAGAATGGACGTCACAGGAGCGACGAGGAGGCCAAAACAATCAGATTGGGCATTTTTTGTGTCCCACTCGGCCGAGTGGAGGAGCCACTCGGCCGACCAGCGAGACACTGCTCGGCCGACCTGAACAGATACGATTTCTATGTGCACTCGGCCGAGCACCGGAGACCACATCGGCTGAGTGACGATATCGCGTCCGCCCGAGTGGCGCCCAGACGAAGCCCTTCCAAAACATCGAAGTTACTGTTTTTCGGCTGCCTGAGCTTCAGAAGACCCACTCGGCCGAGTGGATTATTACGTCCGCCCGAGTGCCTTGAAGCCATCGGCCGAGTGACGACAACTCACTCGGCCGAGCCGCCCCCGAACTGAAGCCCCCTGAAGCCCCCGACTTACTGGAAAATGACAGGGTTTTCACTCGGCCGAGCGACTTTTGTCACTCGGCCGAGTGCGATGCGCTGCCTGTAGCGAAAACTGCGGAAAACAGGCTGTGCAGGGGTATTTTGGTCACGATTTTTGGACGATTTTGAGGGCTATTTAAGCACTGTTTTTACCCTAGTTTAGAGAGCCTCTCTCTTAGATTTTTTGCAGCTTTTTAGATTAGTTTTTAGCTTTATTCTTTTGATTGGAGAAGATACAAATTTGTGATTTTTGTTGGAACTATTGAAGAACTCCACTGGTTTGCATCTCTTTTCCTTAAAAATTCTATTTTTATTGCTTATCTCGATATTGTGATGAATTCTATTGCTTATTTCATTGATTATTTTTGTGATCTTGCTATGAATTGTGAGTAGTCTCCACGTCTTGGGGCGTGGGGATGAACCCTACAAACCCACTTTCATATTTGTGATGAATTGGTAGAAATTGTGCTAGAATTAATAATTAAGGATTAGATTGTGATCAATTTACTACGGATGGCTAGATATTCATATCGATTGGGATTTGCAAGAGATTGGATCCCAATTTGATAGGAAGCCCTAGAAATCCGAATTGGGTTGGAATCGGATTTTCGAAGTATCGGTTTGCAAGAGATTGGACTGATACTAGGATTTCCGGTTGCAATTCCATGCCGATACTCGTTTGCAAGAGATTGGACGGGTAGGAACTATCACAATCTAGATCGGGGACCGAGTTTGCAAGAGATTGGACTCGGTGCGCGATTGGACGATGATGTTGATCCTAATGCTAGCTTTCCTAGGCTAGGGTTTGCAAGAGATTGGATCCAAACCTAGGATAGCTATAGACCGGCAACAGCGCGAGAGCGTGAGCTTGGTTCTACATTCAGTTGCAACTAGTTCATCAAAATTCTTATTCAAGCAATTTTGATACCGACGAACCACATTTATGAAATACGGTGAGTAGCGGGGATTCCCCATTCCCTAGACGTTCTTTATTTGATTTGATATCTCTGCACGTTTTGTCTGACGATTGTGACAGGATAGCCAAAGGCAAACTTCTCTCTTAAGTAGCCAGGTTGATTAGGAGCAAGCACGGTCATTCGTCCTCCCTGTGTTCGATATCCCGATCGCCGCTACACCGTGCGCTTGCGGTAAAACTACAACCGTTCTTTGGGTGTATACTCAGGATCGACCAAGTTTTTGGCGCCGTTGCCGGGGAGGATTTTTGACGGTGTTCGTCATCGACCACCCGGTTACTTCTTATCTCTCTCTTTCTTTACTTTCATCTGTTCACACATTCTCCCTGTATTTTGCTTGAGGTCTTTGTAGGAAGAATGGAGAATGCAATGTCAACAACAGAACTCAGTCAGGAAGACTATGACTCCTTCACAGACCTCCTCAAGGAGCTTGTCGATGAGGTCCACACTACCGGAGCTTTTGCTATCGACGTCAAGGACCCCGACGAACAACTGTTTGCTAGTTTCGTGATGGACCGAATCTCCCCGGATGGGACTATCGGGGGCAATGTCAGAGTTGACGTGATCGACGACAAATTATATTTCGAAAACGGTGGAACGAGTGTCGAAGATCACTATACTCCGGAAGAATCTTCAGAGCAAACCAACGTTCAGGAAGCTACATCTCATGACACTTACTCTTGCTTCTATGAATCGTCTGATGTGTTTCTTGATTCCAGGGACGAACCGGAGCCGAGTGAAAGCTCTGATGAAGCTAGCACAGAATCGGAGAGCGCCTATTTCGACGCATCATCCTCACTAAGCAGTGAGTCTGACTCTTCACAAGAGAGCGCGCCACCTGAGCCCGAGCTAGGCCCGGATGGCAAAGAAGGAGAGAAACTCATGCGAGCCGACGAAGTAGAAGGGGAGGCGCCTCTTCAGGTAGAACTCAAACAATTACCTCCGAATCTAAGGTACGCCTTTTTGGGTAACAAGTTAACTTTCCCGGTGATAGTGAACTCCCACCTCACGCCAGACCAACTTGAAAAACTCCTAGACGTTCTTAGGAGCCACAAAGATGTCTTGGGATACACTATCTCCGATCTAAAAGGGATAAGCCTTAGGCTTTGCACGCATAGGATCCATTTGGAGGATACCGACGCCACCTCCATAGAGCCTCAAAGGCGGTTAAACCCGAACATGAAGGAGGTGGTTAAAAAAGGAAATCCTAAAATTGCTAGAGGCCGGTATAATCTATCCTATTTCAGACAGTAGGTGGGTGAGCCCCGTTCACGTCGTCCCCAAGAAAGGGGGGATGACTGTCGTAAAAAATGAAAAAGGTGAGCCAATATCCACGCGCACCGTCACGGGATGGCGAATGTGCATTGACTATAGGAAACTCAACAAAGACACCCGAAAAGACCATTACCCATTGCCCTTCATCGATCAAATGCTTGAACGCCTTGCAAAACATAAATACTTTTGCTACCTAGATGGGTATTCGGGATTCTTCCAAATCCCTTTGCATGAAGATGACCAAGAGAAGACGACTTTCACTTGTCCCTATGGCACCTATGCCTACCGCAGGATGCCGTTTGGCCTTTGTAATGCTCCCGCCACTTTTTAGAGGTGTATGACATCCATATTTTCCGACTACATTGAAAATATTATGGAAGTCTTTATGGATGATTTCTCGGTTTATGGAAGTGAGTTTGACTCTTGTTTGGAAAATCTTACTAAAGTGCTAAAAAGATGCCAACAAAACAATCTCACCCTCAATTGGGAGAAGTGCCACTTTATGGTCACGGAAGGTATAGTTCTCGGACACCTTGTCTCTTCGAGAGGAATTGAGGTAGATAAAGCAAAGATTGAGGTAATCGAGAAACTCCCTCCTCCTATTAATGTCAAGGGCATTAGAGGCTTTCTTGGTCACGCGGGTTTTACCGCCGCTTCATCAAGGACTTCGCCTCGATTGCCCGACCCCTTACTTCTTTGCTCGCTAAAGATATTCCTTTTATTTTTTCAGGTGAATGCTTGCAAGCCTTCAACGCCTTGAAGGAAGCACTAGTCTCCGCGCCCATCATACAACCGCCGGATTGGAGCCTTCCTTTTGAGCTAATGTGTGATGCTAGCGACCAAGCCATTGGAGCGGTATTGGGACAAAGAAAAGATAAGAAGCTTCATGCGATATACTATGCGAGCAAGACATTGGATGACGCGCAGAAAAACTACACAACTACCGAGAAAGAGCTTCTAGCGGTCGTCTATTCCATAGAGAAGTTTCGCTCTTACCTCCTTGGCTCCAAGGTGATTGTCCACACCGACCATGCGGCATTGAAGTATCTTTTAAACAAGAAGGAGGCCAAACCTCGGTTGATTAGGTGGATACTCTTGTTGCAAGAATTCGACCTAGAGATAAGAGATAAGAAGGGTACGGACAACGTCGTGGCGGATCATTTATCTAGGCTCATTCGCGACAAGGATGAGGAGAGCTTACCTATTGATGACACATTTGTTGATGAGAGGCTATATGCGGTAAGGACCGGTGAAGTACCTTGGTACGCGGACTTCGTCAACTACTTGGCTTGCGGAATCAAACCGCATGGGATGTCCACGCAACAAAAGAGGAGATTTATGCATGAGGTCCGTAGCTATTTTTGGGAAGATCCTTACCTTTTCAAGATATGCAAGGACAGTGTCATCCGTAGGTGTGTCTCTAAAGAGGAGGCGACATCCATCATTTTGCATTGCCACGGTCTACCATGCAGGGGACACCATGCCGCCTCTAAGACCACCGCTAAGATCTTGCAGAGCGGGTTCTTTTGGCCGACAATGTTTAAAGACACCCACAACTTTGTAAAGGGGTGTGATAGATGCCAACGGACCGGGAATATCTCCAAGCGCAATGAAATGCCAATGAGACCCATCCAAGAAATTGAGCTTTTTGATTGTTGGGGAGTAGACTTCATGGGACCATTTCCATCGAGCAATGGCAACAAATACATCTTATTGGCCGTTGACTATGTCTCCAAATGGGTGGAAGCAATTGCCACCCCTACCAATGATGCAAGGGTCGTCTCCAAGTTCTTTAAGCAAAATATCTTCCCGCACTTCGGAGTGCCGCGTACCTTGATAAGCGACGGGGGAAGCCACTTCATAGAGAACAAGTTTGAAGCCATGCTAAAGAAGTACGGGGTAAATCATAGAGTTGGCATGGCTTATCACCCCTAGACAAGCGGCCAAGTGGAAGTCTCAAATAGAGAGATCAAGTAAATTCTCGAGAAAACCGTGGATCGGTCTAGAAAGGATTGGTCAATGAAGCTAAACGATGCTCTATGGGCATATCACACGGCCTTTCGCACCCCCATCGGTACCACACCGTTCCGACTAGTTTATGGGAAGGCTTGCCACTTGCCGGTAGAGTTGGAGCACCGCGCATATTGGGCCATCAAGACCTTTAACTACGACTACAAGAGTGCGGCGGTGAGTCGACTTTTGGACATCAACGAGCTTGATGAAATAAGGAGAGACGCCTATGAGAGCTCGAGAATTTACAAGGAAAGGACCAAGATTCTCCATGATGCCCGCATAACCGTCATGGACTTCAAAGTAGGAGACAAAGTCTTGCTCTATAATTCCCGGCTCCGACTATTTCCCGGTAAGTTGAGGTCACGTTGGTCCGGACCTTTCACCATCAAGCATATACAACCGGGAGGAGCTTTCGAGTTGGAAAGCAAGGACGGTTCCACGTTCAAAGTAAATGGTCAAAGGCTCAAGCACTATTCCGAAGGAATCCCGACGGGCGAAACCAATAGAGTATATTTGCTTAAGGAACGATCGGATGACCTCTCGGACCTCCTTGATGAGGTGATAGAGGAGGCGATTCCTCACTCAATTGGCTCTCTTTTTGATGAAGACTTCGAGGAAGGCCCGGATTTAGGCCATGAAGAGAATAAAGATGATTCCCCCCGACCTCTCCGCTGAAGATGATGAAGGCGACGCTGATGTTGCAAGGATTCGAGAGCTCTGCAAGCTCTCGAAATTAAAGTCTCCGAAGAAAGCTCCGCCGGCACGGAGATCGGCATCACCGGCAAAACCGTCGACCGGAGCAAATGCTAGCTTGGGGGAGCCTCCCCCCAACACTATTCGAGATAGGAGACCACCGAGGGAGAACGCGCCGCCGCCACATCCAAATCCAAGCGTGCTCCCCGGAAAGTTTGATGGGTGCATCTCATATGCACCAAACATCCCGCAGTGATTGGAAATTATAGGGGGTCGAGCTCACGACCTTAAACGAGCGCTTGTCGGGAGGCAACCCGACGGTTTTTGCTTTATTTTTACTTTTCCTTTATTTTCGTTTTAGAAATTTTTAGTGTTTTGAGTCATTCGCCCAAAAATTTTGTGATAACGGGTCCTATTTTTATTGACAGGAGAGGAGATAGGTAGACCCATCATGAGGAGTAGGAACGAGATGACGAGGAGCGCCCCAAGAAGGCGCTCGACGCTTAGGAGGAGGATGAAATCGACTGGAGGAAGAAAGACAGAGTTTGGAGCCAAAACGAAGACAAACAGCAGAACACAAGGCTCACTCGGCCGAGTATACTAGTCACTCGGCCGAGTACACAAGTTCATCCGGCCGAGCCGCTCACGAACGAGGGAAGTCTGCTGTACCCAACTCTCTGTTTATTTTCTGATTTTGATACAACTGCTACTCGGCCGAGTATATATATCCACTCGGCCGAGTAAAACGGATACCCTCCTAGGGCGAGTCATGCCGAGTAGCTTGAGTCACTCGGCCGAATGGACTTACTCCACTCGGCCGAGGCTGGCAAAGCCACTCGGCCGAAGCGATAGCGGGGAGGAAGTTTTCATTGGTCCCGCTCGGCTGAGTGACCACGTCACTCGGCCGAGTTGTAACTTTTATTATATAAGGGCGAGGGGGGCGCGGATTTCGAAACGCAAAACCCCCCAAAACCCCCGCGCCCCTTCAGCTGCTTCGCCCGAACCCCCCTCGCTCTCGCCCTCACTCGCCCGACCAGTTCCGCCCCGCCGCCGCTCGGCCCGCCACCGCCGGCCAAGCTCCGCCGACGCCTAGCCCGAGTCGCCGCCGGCGGCCGCCCGTCCGATCACCTCCGGTACCCCTGTTTTCGCCGTTTTCTCCTCTTTTCTTGTATTTCTGGAGGATCCATGTGCTAAACACCACCCTAACCCAAATCAATTTCTATATCTATCCATTATACCCCTATTGCTCCATACATTTTGATTATTACTCGCTGATATCGCTTTTTCATGCGCAGGTTGCTTTTTGGAGCTTAGGGGAGCTCAGGGGAGCTTCTACGGGCTGTTTTGGACTTCGTGGAGGCGCGGACTTCGCACGCTTCCACTGCTTAGCACTCGCGGCGTGTTTGGGTATACTCTTTCCATTCTTTTTGCACACGCCGCACTCTTTACGTTTTTCGGCGCGCGCTCGGGGCCGATATGCCGCCCCGGACACGGCCGCGGACGAGGAGACCTTCCGCTAAGCAGAAGAGGTCGGATGATGCCGGCCCCGCCCACGAGGTGGAAGAGTCTCCTCCTCCTTCCCCCACACACGCCGTCCACCCAGCATAGCCTGCAGGCCCCGCACACTCCGCACAGCCTGCAGTGCACCCACAGCCCGCACAGCCTCTCCCTGCCGTTCCACAGCCACCACCACCGGCTCCACTGGTCGGGCCGCTCAGGATTACGTTCTGAGACGACGCACACCGCGCCGTCTTCAAGCGTATCTCCCAGCGCTCGATCGTACCCTCCAGGTTTGCACACCTCGCTGACCTAGGACGCCTGGGGGTACTTGAGGGGATGCTCACGTTGTACGACAACGTGGGCTGGCGAGATTTTTTCCAGGTGTCGGCGGATACTTTTACCCGCCCGACACTTGAGGATTTGAGTTCGATCGCCCAGACCGACGAGGGATGCTCGTTTCGGTTCATGGATCGAGAGTGCCAGGTCACTCTCGATATGATGAGAGCGTTTTTCTCGTGGCCCGCTGTCCCCGGAGCCGATCGCGGTTACGGCCCCACCCATATCCCCCCACCCTCTTTCGACGCCGGTGCCTTCTGGGCACGTATCACGGGTCTCCACGCTGCCTTTGACCCTAGTAGGGCCAAGGC